>JAFFZH010012318.1:0-47894 GCA_018420115.1 Euura saliciscinereae
GGGGGGGGGGGGACTTTACAAACATTTTCTTGTGTGCGTATCTTATACCGTGCCTATCGAGACAACAAAAGTCGTGATAACGTCGCCAACTTTATAAAACTAGAAATATAAAAAAAATCCTGAAAATCAAAGAATAGAACAACGTGTGGCAACTAGCCCCCGTCTCTCCCATAGTACAGTATTTGTATTCCTAGTTTTTGCGTTGAGCTATAAAGCTCAAGAAAAGATATATGTGAACAGTACCAAAAACTGTTACCAGTATTATCAGAACCAATCTAATTCTTGTTTCTAATTTTTACACAAAACTTTTTCACATATTTTTATACGAACTTCTCTGGACACGACTAAAACGTACTGACGTTATTTCTGAGCTGATAGACTTAAAAAATTATTTAATGATTGGAATTGGTCGCTGGGAATAAACGATTTTTAGAATTGCATCTCATGTACGAAAACATAGGCGTATATCTCATTACAAATTCTTCGGTGATACGGAGCTCACATTCCTAAATTTTACGAACCCTCGTTGTCGTGACTATGGAGCCTCGTGAGAACCCATGTGTTTTCAGGCATTTTTTCTGCTATGATTCCAATATTTAATTGTTCCGATAAGCCTATTACATTTGAATGAAAGAGTAATTGAAGGGGTTTTCCGAACATCCAGAATCGTCTTGATGAAGCTGAAGTCGATGTTTCACTGAAATTGCGAAAAAAATGTCAATACCTATAACCCTTTTGCGGATTGTAATTCTCCTGAATCAATAATTTACAGGAAAATTCGAAAAAAGTGATTTACTCGAAAAGACCTCAGAAGTACAGACCCAAATATCAAAATTGGAATACAATGTCAAAGAATTCATTGAGAACAACTACATTGAATTCCTGCCCGAACCTAAAAATGATCGATTTCTGACGATGGAAATCCAGAAACGTGTAGCGGAAATGCATGTTCTTCAGAAGCGAGTACAAGACCAGGTTTGTGTGTTCATCTCCACCTTCCTTCCAGTCAATATTTATCTGTTCACACCAATCATTTCCGAAGGTTGGTGCTGTTTTGAACCTCAATTGAGAGTTTTTTTTTGTCTGGTTCTCCAGAGTTCAGATTTACGAACAGCGGGCTCCAATTCGAATGTACATACAACAGCACATAACTAAGCGCCTCATTTGACCCATGAGCCTATAGAATCTTATACTTTGTCCGGTACTCCGGTATCGACGGATTTGAGGCACTGAGGTGGATCTAAGGTTCCATAGAAATAACATAATCACAACTAAGTTGAAGGCGGAGGCCAAAATACCACTTGAGATTTCGCTATCCTAATTTGAAGAATTTGTTCACAGATAAAAGTTGGGCCACCAAGCTCATCGCCGACGACAGAACTGAAGAGCCTTTCGAACAAGTTACAAAAATCCAGCATAAGGTTGGAGCTCTCAGGCCGACTTATGGATTTATCAGATTCTCTTGAATCGGCGGAGAATTATAGACAGGAAAAGCGATTCATTCAAGCTGCTGAGATGTTGCAGCGAGTTCAGGAGTTGCTCATAGGTTCGAACACGGACACAGGCTATTCGCGTATATTCAATGCTCTAAAACGCGAATATTGTACCGCCTACGCTATTATTTCAACCGATGTATCGATACTTTGGAAGGAATATATTCACTGGGAGATGAAGGAAACGAATCCTGAAACTTCTTCCGTGAATTTGAGCATAACATGCGACGTCGATGACATGCAGAGATTGTTAACAGCACTGGACCGCATGGATATCCTGGCTAACAATTTAGACAAGTTTGCTAACATGTTGCTCAAAAATGTTATCGATCCGATTTTGAATTACCAATGTAATGTGTATGTTACGAACGAACTAACTTTCTCGGTGAAAACTGTAAACAAGACGGAACGGCCGGGGTACAACATCGTCCTTCACAATTTCTTTATGCTTTTCAAGTTCTTGGATCAACGCTTGAATTCCATCGTCGGAAACGATACACGGTTTTTGACTAAGCTAGGAGTCCATCTCTTCAAACAGTTCTCAAATAGGCTGATCAATGACTGTATATCGCACACACTTCCAAGCTCGAGTACCGAAGTACAGAACTTCAAATCCGTTCTTAAGGATATTTCAGAGTTCCAGGACTACCTCAAAAAGATTGGTGAGATGGTTATTTACGATCACACGCGAAGAGCAGGAGAAATATTTTCCACGTTTGTTAAACGCTTTTCATATTTTACAGGATTCATCCCATCCGACGAAATATTCTTATCCCGTTATATCGAAGATGTTGATAGTTTGATTATAAATAAAAAGAGTCAGGATTTTTTGGAGAAGGCTAGATCTATGATGAAGAAAGATCTGCACGATTCCGTTTGGCACGACATACAGGTATTACACAAGAGCCGAGGCTACAAGGGGCTCAAATATCCTTTCTCAAGCTTCGATAAATAATAATATGTCCATCGTCTATGGCAAAATTCACCGAATCTTTGACCATACAAATAATAAATCAGAATTGACGGAGTTTCTGTAGGCTTTTCAATTCTCTTCATTTGATGTCTACTTGTTGTCCCAGAATGCAGAAAAAGACCCTCCAGTCGCCGATGAGACGGACCATCGGGACCCTGCGGGGGCTAACGAGAAATTTGGTAAACACTCCTTCCAGCTGGAGCCTTATCAAATAAGGTAGGATCATCAATTAATTTCATGCATCTTTTTTCTATCGAATACAGTGATTCTCTTATCTGAGTCAGCTTACACGATTACCCGAATGATTGTCATTTATTATGTACGATTTCAGTAAAAGCGTCAAAGGCATTGTAGACCTTGTTAGGAAGATATTACGCGAAGCGTGTCGGAGTTCAGACGTCTGTGCCGTGAGATTGTCTCACACAAGTCGAAATATATTCGAAATGTACGCTTTTTTTATGCCCGAACATCACAAGAATTTTTTCGAGACCATGCCACGACAAGTTGGTAAGCGGATAGTTCACGAAGGTCTCTAATGATTGGCGTTCCATGGCCTTTGGCAAACATTGATTAATATTTAGCATCACTGTCAGTAAAATACCACGAATATGTTTCAGCTCTTTTCCACAATAACTGCATCTACCTGGCCTATCATATGTTTTCGCTGACACGAGAGTATAAAAATAAAAAGGCTGGTGATCCATGGAAACACAACGTAACTTACGCCGACCTATCATTCACCCTGCGATCAGCTGGTGTGGAATGTTTCCTCGAACACATGAAATACCAACGGAACATCATTGTTGATTTACTAAAGAAATCGGGTAGGGAAGATATATTTCCTAAAGACGAGATAATAGATTGATTTCGTTATAATGTCCATAGGATGGTCGATGTTGGGTAACACCTCTGAACTTCCACCAAATAGAGAGAAGGCAATCAAGCAATCCATCAGGCAACTGAAGCTTCTGAAAACGGTGTGGTTTAATGTGCTTCCTAGTAGCACGTATTGTCGGTCCTTAGGTAACTTTGCGAGTGAACTTCGATACTTTCATTAATGCTCTATGCTTTGTATTTGAATGAATCAATCAACAATATCTGTCCAGGTTACATTATCAACTCTATGGTGGATGAACTGATTACCAGAGTGATCAGTTTTGAACGTATTTCTCCGGATGTGGCTATTGAGCTAGTCACTCTATTCAACGTGGTCTTAAATGAAACACCGTTGATATTTCCTGTACGTGTATACTCGTTCTGAATATTGCCGTATCTAATTGAATGCCATAGGATATCCATTGACATAACGATACATATGAATAATAAAACAATAATTTATCATTCTTTGTTGCTATCAGATTTCATACTCGTAATTTTTTTGGATTTTCGGAATGTATAGTTTTCGGAAATGCTATAGCACATGCACGTTAGGTTTCGATTTCACAAAAAAAAAGTACACGAATTTCAATGCATACGATTTTACGCTTATAAATTTGTTTATTCCACGATGATAGTCAATGTATGAAACTCAATTTTTTAACTCCGTTTTTGAGAGGATAATTTTTGTTCTTCCTTCGACCAGGAACCTGACAAGATTCAATCGTACGCGAGAAGGTGGCACAAGTTAGCAGAATTAGTGGTCGTACTTGGAGCGTCCCTGAGAGAGATCCATGACCGATGGGCTGACGGAAAAGGACCCTTAGCCCGCGAGTTCACTGCCCATGAGGTGCAACACCTGATTAGAGTGCGCTTCCAGAACAATGATCATAGATCTACTTTACTTACTAGTAGCAAGTGATGCTTACAATCAGTATTGGAGCACAAAAAGGTTGTCTTCGTTCTGTAATATGTTCTTGTTATCCAGAAAAGCTCTGCACATTCATCTGAAGTATCAAATTCTAACATGGCGAATATTCTGTTTCTTCCTTTCTTTTTTTGTTGTTGTAAGTACTGTAACTTTTTGAACGAATTTCCATGTTTAACCCAAAGCCTCAAGTATTCAACTCATGTTAAAAGTGAGAGGACTTGTTGAGATGGCTGCATAAACGGGCAAACGTGTTGTGCAGCAGGCTGCAGTGGCGTGTGTTCGAATTTTACCATTATTTCTGTTCTATTCCTGGAGTTAATTACACAGTAGTGGATTTATTTAGCTATCAATAGTCTCACATATATCTTTTGATATTTTCGTATAATATGTATGTAATGAAAACGTATTGAAAATAAAATCATAAATAGATAGGTATATGAAATGGCGTTGTTCTGTACAACGGAAAGATTGTGTGTGATATATTTCATGGAGCAGTAAACAAACGACAGACGCTTTGAGGGTTTCAGAATTGTCCCTACGGACCTTATTTATTTTAGTATTTTAGTAATTTTATTTTTTTGTATGATCAACTAAATTGAGTGAAAAACAATTGAGTCAATTTATTATCAATCAAGATATGAAGTAATCTTGATGAAAAAAAAAACAGAGCAACATCGGACGATAGAAAAGAATAAACAGGCGATAATTGTATTGTTGGGAACTTTTTCGAGCTATTTATTTCAGACTAACAGTTAGGCATTCTATTTATGTTTCCACTCATTCGAGATAAACCCCGTTTTTCCGACACGAATGATTTAAATTAATTTTAAACTTGGTCTTAACTGGAAACTTTCATAATTCCCGCGCCTCGAACTGAAGCTCGAGTGTGTTTCAATGGCGCCGTAATATTCGTTATCGGAGCGTTTCCATGTGAGACGAAAAAAGTTCTTCGTAGATGATTGAAAAGAGATGGTTGAATATATCCAGCGGCGGTCAGGGGTGGCGAAATAACCAATTGAGTGGATGCCACTAAATGTCTGTTGGTTTAATGAAATATTTATTCGAGTCAATAATCATATATTCTCCTAAAAAAATTATTCAGTTCCATCAACTGAATAAGCCATTTCACGGCCTGTGACCGCCGCTGGGTAAATTCAACCATTCATTTTTCTCAGTACACTTATAATGGCACGGTCCGTTGTTGTTTTGTCGAAACTCCCCAGACTACTGGAAAATCTACAAACACAGCTTCCTCATGTGACATTCCACGCCATTGACCCGGGTATGAATTTATCTAAAGTCAAAATTAACAGAATCATTTCGGTTGCTGACAAGCTACCGCGTCTACTAACGACACGGGGATCAGCCACGCCGTTACGTAAGAACGATTGTAGTGACGGGACGGGGCGTGGAGAACAGCGTCTATAACAAACGATTTTGGAAATATCAACTATTTGTTCTATTGATTCTCGATTGAGGGAAAACATTTAATTGAGCATCTTTTATGATTATTCTTTTCAATTGATCTCAAATTATAATAGCCGTTGCTAATTTCAGATACAACTGAGGCAGTTTCAAAGCTGCGGAAAACTCAAATCGTTTTGGCCGATCCCGATTTTCTAATTCCTTACCTGGACCATTTGAACTCGGTAAAATGGGTCCAGACGACTTGGGCCGGGCTGG
This sequence comes from Euura saliciscinereae, assembly GCA_018420115.1. NCBI lineage: Eukaryota > Metazoa > Arthropoda > Insecta > Hymenoptera > Tenthredinidae > Euura > Euura saliciscinereae. The sequence goes on from JAFFZH010012318.1 coordinate 5,957, forward strand.
ATAAGCTGATACCACATTTAGAGGGTAGGGGTCAGATTCCATATCGGATAACCAGGTACTCGGATTCGAGCTTTGGGCTTGCAATTTCCGAGTTCACGGTCGCTAGCATCGTTAATCACGAGCGTAACCAGCGTGAGCAATACGAAAATCAAAAACTTAAGAGATGGTCCAGGGATGGAAGAATTTCCGAACACAGACTAATCGCTGATTTGATAATCGGAATTCTTGGAATCGGGTCAATAGGGAAACACGGTAGGTAAAAAAGTGCTCAAAGATCTGGGAAATGTCTTCAAGTTTTTACCCATCTGCAATTGGTATTATACACTGCAGTTGCTCAATTCCTCAACGCGTTTGGTGCCACCGTTTGGGGTCTTTCCCGCGCTTTGCCAAGCGATAAACTACGATACTTAGATTGCCACGTAACGACAGAAGAGCTACCGAAATTTCTTCGCGGTTGTGATTATGTCGTTAACGTACTCCCCTCCACGGAACAGACGAAGGATCTCTTGAACGGGGACGTTCTGAAAAACTGCGCAGAGAAAAAGACCGTTTTCATCAACGTTGGACGAGGCAATGTTATCCGAGAAGCGGACTTAGTGCGAGCTCTCAAAAACGAATGGATATCGGGGGCGATATTGGACGTTTATGAGGAAGAACCGTTGCCTCAAACAAGCGAACTTTGGGCGCTACCGCAGGTAAGATTATGATTGAACGCATCCCATCGCATTGAAATTTTGTGGACTCCTTCTTGGATGCAGGTAACCATCGCTCCCCACATTTCTGGAGTGACATCCTCCAAGGGTGTAGCGAAAGCATTTGCCAAAAACTACGGGAAGTATTTAAATGGCGAAGAAATTCCAAATACATTTGTGAAGGAGAGAGGATACTAACGCCACCATTCGTTCTGAGGGAGCAAACAATCTAAAACTGACTATATTGCTTAATATAACAAATTGAAATAAGAAGTATGCTTCATTTTCCTGATTTATTATTGCCCCCAATTTCGCCGTCCAAGAAAAAAAAACGAACCATCTCATGAATCTCTGTCTGCACTCTCGAAAAACGAACAAAATCCTTTTTCGAAATATTCTAGGTTAATCAAAAGAGAACAAGAAAAATATGATAGAAAATCATTATGTATGTGTAGGTACACACAATCTGTTTCAACAGATTTTGAACAATTACAATTGATTCTAACTATGAAATAATTTATCCGAACGACTATACATGTACATGATTAATTCTATCGATAAAATTGTACTGAATTTTTTCGTGAAACACGATTCGGAATAAATAGACGATGAACACATTCTTCACAGCTGATCCTAAGAACTAGGTAGGTGAAACATACATGTTTGCAATAGGTATCACGAATTGTTTGTCTGTTATTCTGTTAATCTGTTATCCGACAACTAGTTGTTTAGAATTGGGTCTGTTACCCGAAAGTATTGCAGGTGTCAGCAGGGGGCTGAGCCACCAAGATGGCGGCGTCACTAACACATATGCTGCATTAATGTATTGCGTGTGAACAAACTATTCCAGGTGGCAGCAGGGGGCTCAGCCACCGCCGCCATGCTGGTGGCTGAGCCCCCTGCTGCCACCTGGAATAGTTTGTGCACACGCAATATCACAGATAATACATTAATGCAGCATATGTGTTAGTGACGCCGCCATCTTGGTGGCTGAGCCCCCTGCTGACACCTGCAATACTTTCGGGTAACAGACCCAATTGATGGAAAACTTGTTGCGCCTAATTTTTTGTACTTCGATTTCTCGGATATCAACTTTTTCGATACAGCGTTTAAATTTCGCGGTCGCGTGTGATGTCACAGAGTATCTTTTACGCCATGCTTTTACGCACAGCAGGAAGTAAGAGGGAAGGAGACCGATCCCCATGCTGATCGCTCGCCAAAACCTGCGTTGATATTTACGGCTCTTTAGTAGTACGGTATTCTGCCACTCGCAGTGCTGGTGATGCACGCCGGGTCAATTGGTGCCATGGTGGGGGTTTGTTTACGTTTTGATTCGTCGTATGCCAAGATCACGTGATGGGTCGAGGACCCGGTAGGTCCGTGGGACCCGGCGTGCATCACCAGCACTGCGGGTGGTAGAATATTGTACTACTAAAGAGCCGTGAATATCATCGCAGGTTTTGTAGCATGACGATCGGTCTCCTAACTCCTTCCCTCTTACTTCCTGGTTGGAACGTAGATTTCCGCACTGCTTTTGGCCTATAGGGGACTCACTCATCTCCCGCACCCTCCACAGTGCGCGGCTTTGAACTTCCCAGGTGTTACGGAATAATTGTTATTTGCACCTTTGATACACTGTAGTATAGAGATCAGTGTACACCGAGGTGTACACAATGTACTATTTTTTGTCCTCGATGGTTATATCCTCGTTACTCCTTGAGAGCGAGGCAAGAAGTACTACTACCAGCCCTCCATATGTACTAATCGAGTTTTTTTTATTTTTTTCATTGAGGTACAAAGGGGTACAAAAGATGGCTCTAGGAGCATTGTCCCATTTAGCCGTTTGGTCATATTACAGAAATCTAGCTTATCATTGTGTATCAAATATAAACCATGACCGATGGCGCCATCTGGTGAAATAACCACGGAAATAACACAGAAAATAGTCCCAACCTGAAAACCAGTTGACCATCTGATTCACCCCTGCCACTTTCCACTTTCCACGGACATAAATAAATACATATGGCGTTGCACGGTTGCATGTGAGAATAAACCAGTTGATAAATCGCTGACACCTTTGGCAGATAGGTCGATCAGCCTACAGCTTTTGGTTAAAAAAAAAAAAAAAAAAAATCGCTGACACGGGTAAATGTCTTCCTGAGGTCAGGATTGTTGATCAGTTTTCTGATTACCAAAGTGACGATGGAAGTGGGGCTCGGCAGTACGCTTTTGGCCGGAGATCCGCGACTGATTGATCACATCGTTGGCGAAGTTAAATCGCAAGGAATATTCGATCAGTTTCGTAAAGAATGTATCGCAGACGTTGATACAAAGGTTTGTAATTTTCATCTCAATTCTATCTAATACTTAACGCTTGTGTCCGATAATCTAAATGCATTATGGACCCAATGACTCGCTGGGGGTCGAAAACAGTCGAAATAAGCCTGCCTAATCCTCGGGTCGATTATTGACACTTGCATAAGCAAATCTTACGACTATTGAACTAATTCAAAACACGAGGTGTACCGTCCTATTTTCTTGCGGACTACGTTTTTGGCCCCTTGAGATTCAGGCTGTCACCTGGAAGAACACTGCCCGTACTACTTTTTTTTTATTATTGTTGAGATATGATGACTACCCTGTGATTACTGCACTCGCAAACGAGGATCTATCTTGTCCGATAGGCCTGTTATAAAACTTAGCAAAGACTCCCGACTCCTTTGACCAACCAGCAGTACTCTTGCTGTTCTTACTTCATATAATAAACTCAACGGCTAAAAATTCGTCTACTGATATTATCGCGTATGTGACTGGAGTATAGCGTATTGATCTGTTTTGGCATCTTGATTGAATGACTAAGTATACAATTTGTGAATTGAACGTTTTCTTTCTCATATAAAACATTGATATCATTGATATCTGGTTACGCTATGAAACACTGAGTACACACTGGTGTTGCTGTGCGTTAGTGAACCAGTTTCAAATGGTACGTTATCTTTGTTCACTTACAAAATTGCCATATCTAGTGTTATTTCCTCCCACTATAATTCGTCGTCAAATTTATCTCGCGATTGTTTCACTAGCATATTTGAAATTGATTGAAATTAATCATCATATGAATAATATAACTTAATAGTGTCGAATTAAATTTTTCACAGCCGGCTTATCAGAACTTGCGTACTCGAGTGGAGAGTTCCGTGAACACGTTCCTCTGCAAGCAAACATGGAAGCCGGATATGAACAAGAATCAACTTCGGGAGAACTTGCGAAAGCATATACACGACGCTGCTTATTTAGATGCAGGTGTAGAGCGTATAGTTGATCAAGTTGTTAATCCAAAAGTCTATTCTGTATTTATGCCGCAAATTGAAGATGTCGTCTATAAGTTTCTTGGCATCGAAAGACCCAAGGACAGAGAAAGAAATGGCACAAAGAACCTAAAGGACTTGCTACCCAAAGACTTGGATCCTGTCTCACCAGAATCTGATAAGAACAGCCTGAAGGATGTATCGCTTGAGTCTGTTGATGCAAACTTGATTGAAACTGGAGAGAATGATGATTTTTCGCCAACAAAAGATGTGACTAAAGTCCACCCAGATATTCAGGACAGCGAAAAAGTCAGCGATAAACTAGCGGACAAGGATAACGCAACAAATAAACAGCTGGAGAATTTGGAAAATCAATTGGAAGACGATGCGAAGAATTCGAACAAAAACTCGTCAGTTCCGAATTTGAATATCTCCGCTAAATTGGACGAGAAAACTGAGGAAGAAGAGGAAGACAGTCCGATGTTTGAGCCGATAGATATAATGAATTTTAACGAATCTAACGATTCACATTTATCAGGAATCTCCGAACTGACGAGTCATAGATCAAGAAGTCCTGATTTTTCGAATGATTTTTCTAGAGATAATTTAGACTTCAGCAACCACGACTCCCAACTGAGTAAAGTTTCGTCTGATTCTCGATTGTCGATAGTTACTGACTTTGGTTTGTCAAATCATGCATCTACGCCTGTTTTGCCTGAAACCTTGAAGGAAGATAGTAACAAAGTGAAAACAGCAGCAGCTCCTGATCTCAAGAACAATAAAGACAATTTTAACGAAATACGAGACATAGAACCCAGCAAAGTCAACACTAAAGAAGCCAGGAATTCGTTTGAAAGTCTTAAGACTAAAGAGATCGTCCAGGAACCAAAGGACTCAAAGGATTCAAAGACTGTTAAAACCACTCCAGACTCTACCGACAGTGGCATCAAAGACAAGAATGATTTCAAAGACTCGAAAGATAAATATAAAGATAGCGACCCGGTGAAGACAAAGTCTAACAAGGATAAGGGTGACGTCAAGGAATCGAAGACACATAAGGACCGGGATAGGGATCACAGAAAGCGACAGAGTTCACACAGTAGTTCGAAGCATGATAAAACTGACAAATACTCGAAGGATAAAAGTAAGGAAAAGTCGGAGAAGAGTCGCGATCAATCTGAAAAGTCCAAAGAATCTTTAGACAAATCTAAGGAGGCTGAAAGGCCAAAAGAAGAAAAGAAGGAGGCGGATAGAAAAGAGGGCGTAGCAAAAGACTTGAAAGATATTTACAAGGAGAAAATACGAGAGCTGAGAGAGAAAAAAGAGTTGACTGAAAAGGAGAAACTGGCAAAAGACCTGAAAGATTTGAAGCCAACAAAAGAATCAAGAGACAAAAAGGAATTGTCAAAGGATCGCAAGGATTCAAGGAGCTCCTCATCCAAAAGCTCCAGTCGTAACGATGATAAATCAAGCAAAAGCGACGAAAAATCTGCTTCTAAGAATGACAGTAAATCCTCTAGCAAAGGAGTTGAATTAAAAGAATCCAGAAATGACTCGAAAGACAAGGGAAAACGTGATGATAAACGGCAGTCAAAGGACGGCAAAGAAAGCCGCAGTAAGAGTCATAGTACTACAAGAACTGATTCGGCTGATAAGGGCGAAAAAATTGAGACCAAAAAAGAGAGTAAGAGTGATTTACTGTCGAGAGAGTCTGATCGAAATGAGCGATCTAATGCTAAACGAGATATGAAATCGGAGTCCCAGAGATCAGAAGGAAAAAAAGATGTGAGATCCGAATCTCAAAATAAAGATCATGACAGGAACGAGAAATCCGACGCTAAGAAAGACTCGAAGAATGATTCTCAGAGTAAAGAAAGAAAAAGAAAGGATGAAAAGAAAACCAAAACGAAAGACGATCATTCGAGCTTGAAAAAAAATTCGAACGATCGACGTTCTACTGACAGAGACGGCTCGAACGGGTCCAGTAGTAAGAATTCACAAAAAAGCAGCTCCAGCTCAATTACAAATTCAAGTAAATCAGGCTCGACCAGTTTGACTAAAGAATCAAGTGGAACCAGTAATTCCAGCAGTGAAACATCTGATAATGTAGGAACCTCGCCGTCTGATGAAATTATTGAACCTATTGACTCGAACTACATGGGTAAAGATAGCGGAAGTAGATCCAACCCTCTTACAATTAGAATACACGACAAAAACGATCCGGACCATTGCATAGAAGCTGATTTGAGACCTAAAAGAGTGGATCTAGGGCAAGCAGAGCTGAGTTTACCATTGAAAAAACGACCGTTACAAGCCGATACCGCTGCTCCAAATCCGAATGATTTTAAGGTGAAGAAACCGAAGTTTGCTAAGAACTTCCAGGAAGCGAAAAAACTGATGAAGATTAGAAGGAAGTTGGAAAAACAGAGATTGAAAGAATATGAAGCAGCTAAAGAAAAGTTTCAAATGGCAAGTCATTCTAACAAGGCAGAACCGTCAACAGCAGTTGTTAGAGGTGACAAGACCCCTACTCTTCCAGATGATGAAAGAGTTCAAATAATAGAGGTTACTGATGATGATTATGAAGAACCATATCCAGATTTTTCAATGAAAGCGCTGAACATCAGCCTGGAATACCAGTCACTAACCAGTCTGGAAAATCCACTAGTTTTCAATCCACCGGAGAGCACATCAAAGAAACAATCCGAATTGTCGGAGATGGAGAAATCCATAAGACAGTCGCTGCAGGATATGATTTCTGACAAAAAATTGATCGAGTCTGGAACTCCAACGGAAGATGCCAATGATACCGCAGCAGCTCCGAAATCTTTGCAAAGTCAAGCATCGGTTACACCTGCAGAGGATGTTGCAGATGTCTCAAAATATGAAGAAAAGCAGCCGGTTCCCGAAGATAATGCTGAAAAATCTGATTTCACGAAATCCGAAGAATCTTCAAGAGAGGCACAGTCTTCGAAGAGTGAAGGAGCACGGAAAGCTGGAGCAAAATCAAATTCAAAAGATAAAACTAAGAGTAGTAAAACCACTGATACAACTTTGCCGTTGCCATCGGATGAGAATTGTTTGTACTTTGAAGCTGATGATGCGAGGGCTGTAAAATTCGCAAAGTTTGTACAATCTTTGGAGCTGGAAATGCTGGAGGATAAGACATTTCCGGAAAGTTCATCCGAGTCTCTTGAGAAAATTCTGGAAAGTCTTGGAGGGCAGATAATTTCAGTATTGCCCAAAACCATGGCACCGCCGATGCCTAAACGAAAGCACTCAACGAGTCCTCTGATGGATATTATTTTGAACAATTCCAACAATAACAATAATAGACACAAGATAAAAGAATTGACGCCGGAAGAAGAGTCAAATACGATGAAGAAAAGAAAGATGGGTCGTCCCAAGAAACAACGAGCCATGCCTAACGTCTGCGCAATACAAAATCTGCCAAATGGAGAGAATTTCGTAATGCCACTAAGCCCGGAGAGCGATGTATCGGCTAGCAGTGAAAAGAATTCACTCCATCTTCCCAAAGAAGACAAAAGGTGAGAATCAATTATTTTTCACATCTAATCATCAGAAATCACTGCATGTATCAAACTCTAAAAATCGTCTCATCGTCAGAGAATTCTAGTCAGTACTCCATTTACCAATATTATATTTCATATTAAAAAGATGATACATTAAATGTAAGTAACACGGATATTGTACCTGATTTTAGGTTTCCTAGTATGCCCAAGCGTTATTGTTTTCAACTCTCACTTAGAAAAACAAGACTTGGAAACATACATATGTGAAAACATAGCAATCATCTATTATGTTTGCCCTAAACCTTTGATAAATGTTGGATGAACGTATTGCTTCAAACATTCTAGATAACAATAAATAGGTGTATAAAAAGCATGCGAAGAAATTTTAACTGGCCAAGTAATTGAAAAGAACTTACTTTTATTGGATGATTGCAGCCGGCAGAGAAGCAGTCAACGTTATTCAAGCGATGACCTGTATAAGCCAAGACCTTTTTTCTCCAGTTCGTCTCGGCGAAGTAGAAGATCTAATCAAGCATAGCATTCTCAGAAATCGCACAACGTTAGATTTTCGAATTACGTAAGATTCTAGGAAAGAGTACTAAGCTGCTATCGTTTAAACAATTGTTTACGTACATGGTTTCTTTTGGTCTTTTGCAGAGGCCATTTTTATGGACGATGCTTCACACTTTCAGCAAGATATTGGTGTTAATTGCATTCAACACTGTCCTATTACATTGGTTTCCGGTTTTCTAATTCATTATCACAGTGTTGAGCTTCACTTTTCGAGTCCACATGAATCAAGTAGCTCACGTTTCAAACCATCAACAGCTCTCAATTCACGTTACAACGCGATGTACTCTTTTCTATTTTTCATTGTCATATACAGATATTAGTAGGATTGTTAGTCGTTATAATGTAAGAGTTAGTTATAATATTGGAGATTCCGATTGTTAACATCAACTGAATGCTCATTGCGAAAGAAAAACAACGAAAGAACTGTAAGTGAACTAGTTTCGTATTATCAAAATCAACATTATCATATTACTCTACATATTGATTGAATAGAGCAGATTTACACTGATTAATTGATTATGTAAACAGTGAATGAGAGACTAATTCAAGCTCTTTCGCGTTCTGCTACATTCGTTAACAATGAGTCACCGATTACCAACCGGAGAAGGATGCAAAGTTATTATTCCGGCTAGAATGTTCGTCTTCACCTCAAATATAAAAGTGCCAAACAATTTGATTCTCCAACAAATTAAATTTCTATTTTTTCCTTGTAAATTGGATACCCATGATTTTTCATTAAATATATTACTGTTTAAGTAGACTCAAAAGAGGTAATTGTTATATATATTTGATTGAAATTCTGAGAGGCGCATTGCGTTTAACTTGCATAATTTTCAGTTGTAGATACGAGGTAAAAATAAAGTTAATCAATTTAAATCTTTATTTTTCATACTAAGGCTCACGATGTTTCATGTTATATGGATTATACTCTTCAGAGTAGATCCAATGTGTACTCGGAATGTGTTTTAAAATTTGGTGAAAAAAATGTGTTACTAATTATATCAAACATGCCAAATTTGATAGGCCTTTTTTGTAAATAGTTAATGTACGGAGTACAACATACATTGTACATAAATAGCAGTGAACTTGTAACAGTTCTTCGTATTCAAAGTTTATTCGAAAATTTTGTCACCCGATATAATACAATATTGAAGCAAAATCAATTTGACCACCCAATAATGTGTGATACTGCTGTTTTTTTGTGTTTAATTATCCCTATACTGGCTATACTTGTATTATTATTCCTATACATGGTCTCATTTTTCATTTAATTGTAAAGGATCACCACGTCGGTTGGAATGTAGTTAATGAAAACAGCCATCGATTAGTGATAATCTATGGTCGATTATAATTGTAAGCACCATATTCACGGAGAATACGACGGTTGCAGCTGGACACGGAATTTGAGTATTTACCAACTCGAAGCCACATTTCTATGAGAAAAAAAACCGCTACAGCAGTCAGGCTACATGAATAACTATTTTTGCAACATGGCCAACTTTTTCCTCCTTTTTTCAGCGTCATTTCTATTTGGTTTTTGGTGTGACAGAGAGCTGTATAATGATTTGTAATTCAGTAATGGGTAAAAAAAGGATTTCTTTTTGATATCAGCAACCGGAATTTTTTTCCAAATTTGGGATCGATTACGCTATAGTGATTGACAATGAATGACCAACCTTTCACAATCTCCGTTGATATATAATTTAATGTCACCGCGGCACGTGACTTTTTGTTAGCGAAGGCCGTAGGTGGGTTTAGTTATGTTAAAATTGCCGTTTCCGGTTTCATACAACAATCACAAAAACACGGTACAACTATATACCGCAAATAATCTATACGTCAAAAAACAGGAAACTGAACGAATGTTTAATATTAGAATGTATTTCAATTGTAGAAGTGCGTTATAGTTATTTAAAATAAAACTATTTGTCTTACATAATTGCTTCTTGATATGAAATTAAAAGTCGATCATGGCAATGGCCAATTTTATATTCAAGGATGCTGAAATACAAGTTTGTTATCGTGATTGGGATAGAAGATCGTGTGCTGTTGATGGGACGTTAAGTTTCACTTGATGTTTCTACACCTTTTTGGATCAATTAAACTGCGCAAATTTGTTTCGATGATTTTCTACTTCAGGTTCTCATGCGAGGTGTTATAATAGTCTGATAAAAAATATCATCAAATCAGGGTGTGCAAATAGTTCTGTGTATTTGACCAAAGAACCTTTTGTTATTTTTCTCGTTCATTTTCGCTTTCTTCGGAATTTTTTCCTCGGAATTATGTATGTCCCTTTGAATCCAAATTCACTTTCATATTCTTGATTGTAGGCGGACGATAATGTACTGCAACAGCACATTTTTTTAAGTCGTTTCAACTAACGTAATAACTATAATTATACGTATACAGTGGGAATTCACAACGACGAAAAAAGAGAACGAAAATAAAGTAAAACATGAAGCAAAAAAAAGAGAAAACCGAAACAAAACAGTGTAAAACGAATTGACCTCACAGTTGCCTGTATTTAAATTTTGCAAAAATGCCACGAACGTTTCGCGGAATCAATAATGCAATCTTCCTCTTCAATACCGCAAATTATGTGAAACGTTTCCTTACGTGTAAATCCTCTTTCATCTCCATGCCCGGAAAAAAATTGTTTCACTCACGAAATCAGTTACTTGAAAATCATCGAGTAAATATTTTATTATAAAACCATCCATTTCAAGATTGAGGTACACATAGAGTACGAAAACCTAATAATGTTTCAATATTTATTGATTTTTTTATTCAAGTTTTTACCTTGGTTGAATCCAAACTCTGAAACAAAAAGTGGTATGCTGGTTTTTTGTAAATACCTACGTCTAGAAAATTGAAATTCAACGTGGCGAAACTTACATGTCGCCTACAGGGACATTGGGCATTGGACATTGGGCATGTATAATTTTACCAAGTTTTCACACCTAACAACACATCGGTGTATTTGCTTCTCAATATCAATATACAGGAGATCCATACAGCTGTATTATAGGTTATTCGTGACCTTGCAGCACGACTGTGTAACGCAGAAAATCGATGCGTGTACGATTATTTTTGTGACACGATTAAATGAATGTACAAACATACGTACAGTAGAACCTCGATTATCCGAACCAATTGGGACCGGGCCCGGTTCGGATAATCGAACAGTAATGTTAGTGCTGGGAAATATTCAAGAAATATGTACTATGAAATATTCAATAATATTCACACACATATATCTTATGATACATATAACATACATATGAAAAAATATCGACTATGTATTCAACTGAGTTTTCCTAAAGTGAAATATAGACAACCGGTAAAAATTTCGCACCGTCGTTAGAATAGTGACATACTATGTGTGTAATAAAATATGAAAAACGCGTGCATAACTAAAAAAAAAGCAAGTTGAAGTTCGGATAATAGAAGGTTCGGATAAAGCGATCGGGGTTCGGATAACGGAGGGTTCGGATGATAGAGGTTCGGATAATCGAGGTTCTACTGTACTTGTAAACGTACGTTTTACAATTAGTTGGATATAAGCATTACTTTTCTCGGCAGTTTACAGTGGCACAAACCGGAAGCTGATTTCTTTTGTAATAGATATGCCTAATTATACAACGTAATATGATGGATGAGGTTGCATAATTTTAACCAATCACCGAAACATTATTTCCCTCCGAAGGTCGTCAGGTATACCTGTTATCATCATTCAAGGCATCGTACTTCCTCCACATACTGTTGTACATGTTGTGCGTATTCCGACTTTCCGAGGATGCACCGAGAGATAAACAGGCTACCGAGAAATCCGAGTGTCCAAGTGGGGAATTACCTACGGTATAAACATAAAGACTATAGAAGGAACGAAGTCGTAGCGATAAATTATAACGAACAATGCGTAGATGTGTATATGTAAATCTTGGCATTGTTAGCGACACTCGATACGATCCACGTCCCAATGAGTATTCAACAATCGAAAGAAAAACATTGATCTACTTCTAAGCGTATTTTAATCGCCCAACGAAGGTATCAGGCACAAACCTACATCAAGTTTGCCAGCCTGGTATTCTCCAACGACCACGTGGTCCTCGGTGGGCAACACGCATGCGCCGAACAACGACGCAGTCTAACCTAGGCAACTTGTGACGGTAATTTTGAAAGGCGTTTATCTTAATGAAACGCGAAAAGGTCAGAGTATCTGGATGTCCTGAAGGGGTTGATTCAATGTTAATTAACCAGTGTGCAACAAACGAGTTCGCGTCATTTGTTAACTCGGTTGTAATCTAGCGATTTACAGCGTCAAGGTGGGGGCTGAGTTGTCCGCGGAGGAGACCGTCTTTTTTACGCTATATCCATCTCATTTCCACACGACTAACGTAAGCGGCCGCATGCTGCATGTGCGGTGGCCGATCTCGTTCAAATAGTTTGGACAATTATCATCCTACGTCGAAAGTAACATTATTCAATCGTTGATTACATCGATAATCAAGAGCTGTGCGGTTCGTAGGTTCTGGTGTTGTAAATCCACGGGCGGCGGGGGGCGAGTGTTTTTAATAACCGAGGACTCGATTAACCATACCGCTACGAGGAACCCTGTTTCTTCAGACAACGTTTGTGCGTGAAAAATGAATATCGATGAATACGAAAGTTTACCAACGGGATCAGTCGCCGTCCACATGACAGCGGGTGCCATTGCCGGCGTTATGGAGCATTGCGTAATGTATCCCTTGGACAGTGTCAAGGTAGGTCATTCAAACCACCTTTACTTTCATCCGAAAAACTCTTACTCACCGTCGTGTACGTACCCGTAGCTATTTCGTCACCGAAAATCATATAACCTGAAACGGTCCGTTGTATAATCCTAGCTTCGTTTCGCTTCGTACCAGCCAGGGACCAAATATCGCTGCCCTATCGAATGAAAGACAATACGAAACCAGATCGAACAAGATTATTTTTGTCACGAAACTCCTCATTCACTTGAATTCCTTTTCTCAGAGGGAACGAATCAAGTTCTTCTCTCAGCAATGAATATGCTTATCCGGAATTTACACCTTGTCATTCTCCATGCAGCGAGTAAATAGTCATCATGAGAAGTGCCTCAACCGCGTTTATCATCTAGAGACACATGATAACCATATACGTCTCAAATCATGTACTTACAGTTACCTTCCTGATACGATCCAGGGCTATAGCTTCGTGCTTTTGTTTGTACTGATAAAAAGCAGCGATTCATATTTTTTCAACAACTCGGAAAATTCAGTTAAAATATTGATCATCTGATTGAACTGTGAATTTTATTGTGCAATCAGCTAGTAGTACTGAAATACAGAACATAATGTCTTGAAACAGATTGTAAATTTCTCTAATCTACCTTCTCCCACCTGGTCGAAATTCCTACTTTCTTTATTCGATCATCCCCCCCCCCCCCCTCCCCTCAACATTCTTTCTCAACACTTTAATATTCTACATCTAATAACGTACACGTGCTAGGTCAAGTTCAATTGTCGGCTAGTCATTGCATATTTGATGAAAGTCTTCCTCACCTTTACCAGTTCAATTGCATTGTTTGTCCAATTGATTTACTCCTCAGTATTTCTAGCTTCTGACTAGCTAAAATAACTTGTCTTGATGCAGGCTGCCGAGTTACATAACCGGCCTGTCGTCTCACATGGTCGGTCTATTTCTATCCCGTAAATTTTCATCATTTATTTTCTTTGACTCGATGAGACAATGCTTGGGATTATTATAATGCGGAAAAATTGATTGATGTATAATTTTAATATGACTTCTCTCAATACCGAGAATCGAACTTTATTCCAGAAAACAACAGATTTTTCAATATATCTAACGTGCAAAGTGTATGATAACAGGTCAATGCAGTAAACCAATGGGTTTACACCTCCCTCATTGCACCGAATAATTACAATAACTTAAAAATTACAGACACATAAGCTCATCGCAGGTTGTTATTGACTCTTATCCTCAGATTTACTAGTTCAATAGTACCCACTTTCAGCGCACGACATATTCCCAGTATTTTATCATGTCAGATATATTATCTGTTTTTGTACGTTACCAAGAGGCTATTTATGATATGTATCCATTGGATTAACCGCTATCCGATGCATTGCGAGTAACTGCATCAGCATTCACCTACAGTTATTCCCCAGGATACTTTGTGTGAATTTTTTCTTACCTTCTGTCAAGGGGCGTAACGATGCGAAGAAAATAATAATATGGATGCATTTTTCACTTCTCTTAGACAAGAATGCAAGCATTGACGCCGGGTCCAGGTGGGGGCGGAGGAGTTGGCGCAGTTCTGAGCCGAATGGTAAGACAAGAGGGTCTCCTTAGACCGATCCGAGGCATGGGAGCTGTCGTAATAGGAGCGGGACCGGCACATGCTCTGTATTTCTCTTGTTACGAATGGCTTAAAGATCACATGATAGGACCCCGGTCGCATCCACAGTTCAACCACCTGGTTTACGGAGTTGCAGGATGTGTGGCGACTGTTCTACATGACGGAGTCATGAATCCCGCCGAAGGTAACTAACGTCGTACCTCACAAAACGTTTTTACCGTTTTATTGATCTCGGTGCATTCGTTCGGCAGATAATGGACTGTTCTTTTGTTAACTTTGATAACGTTACAGTGGTAAAACAACGCCTTCAAATGTACAACTCGCCTCATAGAAACGTACTCGAATGTCTGAGACACGTGTACAAAACTGAGGGTGTTGCAGCTTTTTATCGAAGCTATACGACCCAGCTAGCCATGAACGTACCTTTTCAGAGTCTTCACTTCATTGCTTATGAATTTGCACAGTCGTTGACCAACCCGGACCATACCTACAATCCGGCTGCGCACATGATTTCTGGTATGACGAAATATTTCAGATTTGGCATTTTAGTCTGATATATGGAAATTAAATATCTATATATACTTGCTAAACGTGTATACATTTGGTCTCAGGCGCTTTGGCTGGAGCCATTGCAGCGGCAGCCACGACACCGCTTGATGTGTGCAAGACATTATTGAACACGCAACAAGGTGGCGCCCAACTTGAGGGAATGCGGGATGCTATCAGAACAGTCTATAAGTTTGGAGGTCTGCAAGGCTACTTCCGGGGCCTTAACGCTCGCGTACTTTATCAAATGCCGGCAACAGCTATCTGCTGGTCAACGTAAGACTGTTTTCTTTATTACCGTAGACGATATCTTTTTTGAATTTGTTGTATCATCTTGATTTAATCTTTACTAAGGAAGATAATTAGCATAGAGTAATCCATTCGTTCAATATTGTTCATTCATTTCATCAATATACAGACAGAACTGCGTACTTGAATCTTCGTTTGTGTTATGTTAATGATCTTCATTCAATGCAAAATTGTGTCACATGCACTCAAACTGTGAATTCAATTGAAACGAAGTGTTGTATATTCTCATCAGTAACCAGTGACTTACCAAGTCAAAACCGCTTAGGCCCAAGGTAAAACTAAAACCAGAATAAAATGTGACCTAATCGTAATACAATCGTTAAAATAACACGAAGAACGAACTTCCAAAATTAAATTATGAAATAGCTTGGGTACAGCAAGGTATTCACTAAAATATAGCAAACGTTGACTACCAATCATTGCGTTCATCTCTTGAAAAATTGTATAGCCGCGTAGTCGAGATTTCATCCTTATCAGTTTGAGACACTATTAAACAGGCACAAGTGACATGGCACGATTGTAATATTATGTAACACAAACGTTGTTTTGGCTACTTTTCACCCCCCAGTAACGCTCAGTAACGTTGATAAATGACCTTCCCCCATCGTTTTGTAACATTACAAAAAAACAGATAAGAGACTGCATCAGATTCTCCATTAACAAGGAAGTTCTCATTTATGGTGTGTAGTTTTCTTTGATTTCATTCAGAGTAGTTACAAAATTGAGGTTCAGAAATTTCTCGACCTTTCTATATTTTCCAAAAGGAAGTTGTACTTTCTTCATACGATTCTCGTAAGATTTATACCCCTAAATTTCAATTTTCCCGCATTTAGAGATTCTATTATTATATACTCCAATTGAACAAAGTTATGCACTACTATACTATATACCGTATGGAAGTTATGGGTTTGATTGAAGCTTATTTTTCTGGCGTTTTTTTCTCAAGGTGATCTCAAAAATTTTATTCAATGTTTCGTTTATTGAAATGTTCAGGTAATTTCAATGTAACATTTGTCCCCCCCCCCCCCCCCCCTTCTCTTGAAACGTCAAATATTTTAACGGTACCCATGAGCTTGAACATCACCTCGAGATTCATTGCTAAATAATCAAAGAGTCACCAACAGCGTCATAAGCTCATCTCAAACAGTCGATTGCAGAAGTTGGGTGGATGGGACATTACACCCTAAACTCAACGTACCCAGAGCTCAGCAGCTTAATAAAAATAATAATATGAGTTATTATATCCTTGATCATTATAAATTAGACAAAAATATTATACAATTGGGATTTTCGTGGTTCGACGCATGTGGACCTCAGGTTGATTGCTTCATATACGTCGTCGCTTCTCATAAGAGCAGAGATTTGTTATCGTCAAATGACGGTGTGTTCCTTATCTTGGGTGTTTATTATACCATCAGCAGGGAGGAAAGCTATTTGCTAGAGTTCGGATATCTAAAAGTACAAAATTACTAAATATTTCACACAGTTTTGCAAATAAGACAGTCCCACTATATACCACACATCTAGTTTCCGCAACTGTACTGCAATATTCTTATCGGATCATATTTTTTCACCGTGCAGACTTAACGTCGATTTTTGTAAAGTCTTATAAAACTAGTTGCAATGTAGAGGTATACTTGGACTCCGCTAAATCGACCTTCAGCAGTTCGACGTTCTCAGTAATTCCACCGAGTTCGCTTCAGCAATTCGACTCCCTCTACCCCCACTTTCAGACCACGTGGTCGCGTTGCTCATGCTCACAGGGTCTGAACCTGCGCAGACGGCTTACGCACGGAGCGGCTACCACTTTACTGAGAATAAAGCTCGTACCTCAGGTCAAATCATCCCCATAGCCCTGAATAATGATGGTGCAATAACTTGATGACATGAAATGTGTAATTTTTCAGATACGAGTTTTTCAAGTACGTGTTGCATGGCAGACAAGATGACATGCACAGTCTACGCAGCGATTCCGAAGTTACGGAAAGTCAGTCTCAATCTCACGGTGCTACGACAAGGCCGAGTAGCTTTCAAGGAGCCAGCGTGTATTTCAATAATAATTCCCCTGGTCCAGTCTTGTTAGATGTAACCAGGAGTTAGGCATCCCTCCATAAAATACCCATTGAAATTGTAACTTTCTCATCAAAGTTCAATCGCTGACTTTATACATTTCGAGAGTTTATTATTATCGATTTTAGAACGATATTTTGTTATCCCGACTGTTAATACGATATTATGTATGTATAATACGAGTAAAAGAAGATAATTGATCAAAACAGAGGTAGAGTCGAGTGCAGGCCACAGACTCGACGGAAGGGAATCTGTTTTCCACTTAGTATCGGCATGACTTTGGGGAGCACTTTTTATCACATTACCTAGTACCCAAAATTGGACTCGCAATGCCAGACTAATTAAATTAAGAGATATTTTTTAATTAATTAGAGTTGTTTCTAGAAACCGTAGCTATGTAAAGGCTTTCAATCGCTTGAAAGATTGGTAAAGAAATTGTTGGGCTACATTGACATCAACTTATTTATTGACTTACAAGCAATGCAACCAACGCTTCGATACTCGAGGCACATTTATCACCTGCAACGGACGCGTTTAGATTTCTGTGACATACATGTACCCAAAACTCACCAACATTTGGTACGAATGCAGCCATACGTGGTACCCAGGAAAAATCTATTCCAGTTTACAGTGCACTTAGGATTAGCTACGTTATCGATGAAATAACGACTGATGAAATGATATCAATTTTTCTTTTGTTCTTGCCTCGGGTTCAGTGAAACCATTAGTATCTGCAGTGAGCGAGAATTCTTCTCCACCGCAGAAAAATCGTTTTCACATGTTCTGTTTTCGTTTACTGTTTTTTTTTTTTTTTTTAATTTACCATCCGTTATAAACAAGATAATTTTGCCATCGCAGTTGTTTAATGCGTGTAGTGGGATGTTGATTTGCTATTGAAATGTGTGATTAAATTCAGGAGGATTCGGGTGATACGTATATCAATTATATCAATTTTTGTAAATATTAAAAAAAAATTTGTTGTACAGTATTATGATGTAAATTTTGTGAATGTTAGAAATATAAATAACTTAATTACCTAATCATCGAGTATACTCAATGTACACCGGTTCGACGGTAAACATTTATTTTCTTCGGAGATGTTATAAATTGTCTAATACTGCATTTATATTCTGTACTAGATTCTTCCTGTTGTACAGTACTAGTCCTCTCGTCAAACATTGGATTTGCGCATAGGGACGTCCGAAAAAAAATCAAATACGTCAGGGATCCGAAATATAATGTGGAAAGGATATTCTAACAACAGTAAATAGAAATCCCTGGTAGATACCAGGTGTTAATGGCTGTTTTCCAATTTGTGAGAGCCAAAAACTTATTATCGATTTCATCAGTGACACAAAATTTACAGAGGAGTCAATTATCGTATTTTTTTAGTTTGAAATACAGAACTTTTCAATACATGTGTTCATATTTTCCGATTTGTTCACCCCTCAATGACATTAATACTCATTATATTATGATAATAATTTCGTTAATTTAATGACAGCTCCACTAGTCAACTATATCATATGAATTGGTGGCATTCACCATAAATATTTGCTTGCACAAACTTACATTTTTCCCGACATCTCATTCAGATAGCATAATAAATTTTAGTTACCTTGCATTTGGAATACAGCCTTGAAAGAAATTGTACAATAAGCTTAGATTAGGAAATTATTGACAGTGGGGGAGCATGCGATGACCATTGATGCATAAATAGACATAGCTGTTAGCGTAACAAACATGTCGATTATGATTTTTGTCTCATCAGTAGCATAGAAAATAAATGAAACCAAAAATCAGGTATTAATGTTTACTTTTCATTATATTTAGTGATAATTTATTCTCATACATACCTGAGAAATGTTCCTGAATATTATTTGCGTGAGCTTTTCTCGTCTCTAAAGACATTGTATTGTATGGAGATGGGTCACATCATTCTGTACACTCATTTTATTGTGAATATGCGAGATATAAAAAAATATAACGTAATACCTTCAAGATGCAACAGTCATGGTAACGTCCAGATGTAACAAAGTTTTTCGTCCCAATGCTCAATTCGACCACTGGATTATCATGGAGGTGAATCTCTATTTCTCTTCGGAGTGTATTCAGCCAAAATGATAATATTGAAGGAAAAAATATTATTCAAACAACAGTTATGTGTCTGTGGTTTGTTGTTGTGGTGAATCTATTCAACGAGAAAACATGTTCCCATAAATCGTGTCTCATCCATTTCTCCGTCAAAGTATTTTCACACAATATTGCTTCCTCTGGCTGTGATAACTGGATCGAACACATACGATGTTGACTGTAATGTCATGTGCAAGCTCGCACACACTCACGCCATAATAATAATTTTACCGTTTTGCTGAACGTTATTGAAGTTATTAAAGTATATTCTCCACTGTTGAATGAATATCAACGCTTGAAGTAAAAAATTTTCTGCACCGGTTCAATATTCCAATGTTACCATTCATTTATCGAAAGCTGAACAAACAATACGACTTATGCAATAGTGACGTCAATTTTTCTCGCATAAGTAATTTGTAACTACATAAAAAATTCAGTGGTCAATTATTTCCATTCTGCTTATCATGTAAATAGAAGCATGCTCCCTGCTATGGTACGATACCTATTATATATGAAGGAGTGTGAAACGATAAGGTACCAGAATAATAAGCAACTTTCGTTGCCCAAGAACATGAATAACGCAAAGTGCTGAGTGTAATAATAATGTAAATATTTAATATTATACATATTACATATTAAAAAGAATGACACAAGGAGAGTTTAAATTGATCAACTATCTCCCGATTCCTTAAATCCTGTGACGAAAAAAACATTTCAATATCTGCCTAACATTGTGATAATTATTACAAATCTATGATTTGTCTCTTGTCTGTATTTCATGGTCATTAGAATATCAGATACCATATATGAAAATAATCTTCGAGCAGTGATTGCATCCAGATTTATCAAAACACCTTGATCGTTGAAAGGTTTCCCTTGCATCAGGAGCGTCGCTCTTTCATTGCCTCGCTTACTTTTATCACTAATTGATTTATTTATTAAGGGCTGATTGCCCTTAGCTACCGTGAGTTGGCGCAGAGAGGTTGCCAAGAACTATGGCATCGATGTAATCGATGGTTCCGATACGAACTTGGGTTCAAATGACCCGACTTTGTGCAATTTATTTATTTCATTTGTTCGTTCAGTCATCGGGGAACTTTCATTCTCCTCAAATATACGTAAATCCCAAATAATAGTGATAAATATGGCTAAAAAATCGGGTGCATGCGACACGCGGTGTCAGATGTTATTCACTGAAGCAATAAATACCGAAAATTTACGCAGGATTGAATGGTTCAGGAAAAATCAACAGCGACTGATCGATAACTTGGGTAGCGAAAAGCTGATTAGCACAGCTAAAGCCCGGGTAGCTGAACAGCTGGAAAGGCGCCGTAAGAGATTCGAATCCGAACGTAGAGAAGTAATTCGGCTTAGACATCTTAATTTACTGCAACCACTAATAATTTTAATTTTATGATATTGTACACTTATTTCGTTACCTGGGAACTGTTTTATGATACAGAAACAAGAATCCTCCTCCAAACTTCCTGATTGGCGACCCGTTATTGACGAAACCCTAAATTTAGATTATATGAGACCCATAGAGCCTCGTGTATCTAACTTGTTGTATGAGAAAGGCGCACCGAGTCATGAAGCTAGAAAAAATTACCTCCGAGCAAGGTAAAAAATCTTCGGCGCAGCCTAAGTAATTCACTTGAACCGAGTCTTAAACAGATTCTATTTAGATATGAAAGAATCAGAGACCTTGGGTCGTCAAAGGCTCCATTGGTCTAACTCTGGATGATTTGTTGCATGCGTTCGTAGATGCGATAAATTGCTCGAAGATCGTTACTACTATCTTTATGGCAGCAGCTGGGTGTATGGTTGGCGTGGTAAAGATTTTCCACCCGTATCACCAACGAAAGTGGGAAAACGACAGATTATTCAAGCTTCATTTTATCGTCGTAACGCATCGAGCTTGCAACGTGATCCGAGCTGGTACAGGATTTGCCAGACTGGGAATTCAAAGAACTATAACGAAGTTCTAACATATTGAGTGAATGTGGATCAATCATTATATTATGAAATCTAGTTGGTAATAATTTGATTTCAAAGTTTCATTTTCGCGGTATTAATCACCAACCAAACTGCTGATGTAGAAGAATGTATTATTTCATGTCTTGAAAAACAGCTCCGCTAATTTACAAACGTGTATGCATATTTTGAAAAACCGTTAAAAAATTTTAGAGATGAGAATGAATTAGTTCAATACTTGAAATTTATAACACTTGAAGAGAAATAAAAGAATGTTGTTCCCACAGGACTGCGGAATTTAAAAAAAATGAGAAGAAGGTGATGATAATATAAGACATTTTTTAATATAGATATTTTTATACATATATCCTAGGTTCCTAATTCATTTTCCATACAGTCTTATTGATTATTGTGAAGATTTGTTGTTTTCGTCTTAGTATACAAATATCATAGAGTTGTGAAGGACCCTTCTTGAAACATAAAACAAATTTCATGAAGGAGTATAACATAATTTGACTGGCACAGCAGCTTGAAACTCACAAAAATCGCTTGTTGATTTTTTATTTTTTGTTCATTTCGCGAATGATGAGCGATATGAATGAATATTTCGATATGATTTATCTTCATTTACCACAATTTATATAACACGCATAAAATGACGAAGTGCAACGATGAAAATGGGCGAATTTGACCTCGGTACAAAAGTTTTTACTTTTAGACAATACGATACTAATTGGTCGGACCCTAGCAGATATTTTATAAAGCTTAAAAAAATAAAATGGCACTATCCTTTTCTGTTTATTATATCTTACTTTGCAT
Organism: Euura saliciscinereae; assembly: GCA_018420115.1. NCBI lineage: Eukaryota > Metazoa > Arthropoda > Insecta > Hymenoptera > Tenthredinidae > Euura > Euura saliciscinereae. The sequence continues at coordinate 28,296 of JAFFZH010012318.1, forward strand.
GCTCAGTGTCTTGTTAAAAACTCTCTCATTCTATATCTTTCTTTCGCTATTTATGTATAAACGTATACCAATAGTATATATGCACATTGAGCCTTGCCAAACTCCGAGAATAGGTGCAACCTCTTTCACGTGCTTGAAATTTTGTTCCTTTATTTTTTAAGTGAAGCTCGGAGTATGTAAAGCTAACTCTGTACAGTGCGTATACGTAGATGTACAGTAATAAAATTTTGGTTATTCAACATTAATATTTTTAATGTGTGGACTAGTAGTTAAATCCCTTATTTGAATAAACTGTTACTAACTACCTAATTGTACATAGAATACGTTAAAAAAGAATGATTTCTTGACGAATTAGTTTGGATGAATTGTTTAAATAACTCTAATTATATCCGCGATCTCTTTGGTTTGAGAATGAAACGGTAACTGCTCGGCAAATATGCTAAAAATGAATCTCAACCCTTTCAGTCTCGATCTTCATTCGCCGATCCGCAATTTACGAATTTTAAGTTAAAAAATGGAATTCACATAAAGTTAGGGAAGCGCTGAATGAAAAGTAACGAAAGCGTCGAGATCTTTAGACACACCATTGTCACGCAGTTGACGAATCATCGGTGTAGACTTCTGATTGAATCGTTGAGAGTACCACTCTTTGTATAACAGTCGTTGGTCGTTTAGGCTTAGGTGGGGGAGTCGGAGGTATCGGTTGATGGGTAACCGGCTCCGGAGGTGCTGGTGGTTTGCTCCTAATTCTCTGGCTAATTGGCCGATTCAAATTATTTATAATTTCAGATTTATGATTACGGGGAATCCCCTCGTCTGGTAGGTTGCAGTAGTCAGGATCCCTCGTCTTTATTGGAAGAGGCGGCGGCGGATCATCTTCCGACGCCGTACTATCCGTCGTTCCCACGCTATCTCGGTTTCCTTTGCCTAATCCCGTGGGATCCAGGCCATTACTCGTATTTCTTAGATACTGATGAGACTGGCCAGACCAGCGATTACTCATTCTCCGTTCTTTTTCCACCTCAGATCGCAACGGCCGCTTTGGTGTCAGCTGTGTCGAGTGCACGCAAATTAAAAATTAAACATTGCTTCGTAAGTGTCCGTCAAGAAATTTCTGATGCGGATAGAAAAAAAGGTCTCACCTCTTGTCTGAGTTCAAAAACGGTCGTCACAGGAGTATGAGATACAGAAGAAGTGAGAGTGGATGGTAACGGTAAAGTCGGATCGGGGGTCGTGTACCATTGACTGGTTGGCTGATCGACCTTGTGTGTAACTGCTGAATCACTCTTGCGGGAACTCCGTCTCTTGGCATCCTTTTTCTTATTTGTTCCGGGGCTTGAGTTGGTTAAAGCCTTCAGCGATGCCGAGGACAAGATATTAGAACGCATCGAGCTATTCCTGTCGGATGAAAGTATGGCATTCAAAAACTGACGGAAGTTGGCTAACAAAAGCAACGGCACGCGATGACTACCAAATTCAATTCATCAAAGGTCCATCTAATGTATAGTAATGTAATAGATGGTATGAAAATATATCTCGCATTGCAAGGCTGGATTGAAAAACCAAGTAAAATACATGTTAATGCTGAGTATATACATTGTCAGAAACTAAGGAAACAGGTACTCGACAGTTAGTCTCATGCAATTATGTCGTTATTTACCATTAAGCGGCTCAGTTGAAGCTTTGGGTTAGTTTTGGGGACAAGGTATAAAAGGCTGAATATAAAAACATGATTCAATAAAAATAACGTAACACAACGTGATAGGATATGTGAAATAGATAATGAGGGTGATGGCATGTATAAAAGGTTTGAAAAGGTATTTGGTGAACTTTTTCCAATTTAAAATGCTAATGGTCTTTGCGATTTCTATCGTGATACGCATTCAGTCTGATTATTCATTCTTGCCAAATAACAAACGGCAAATAATATTATTGTCCATTGAGGTATTAGCTTACATAATTATTATTTTGTAACTGAGCAACGAGTTGTAAGAGATTGAGCGACAGGAAAAGTATTCCGTTTAGAAAAGTCACTTTTCCGTGATAACAATTTGTTATAGTTGCAAATTGCTTTTCATTGAACAGGAAATGAGTATTTTTATATTAGGTCAGTGAAAATATAATTTCACCACGTTCGAGTATTGCTTGATACGGACGTATTTACCTATACATTGACAAAAAAAAAACGCGAATTATAATATGCTGTGGAAAACAAATGATAAGGTTTGGACTAAGTACGAAGGAAGGATAGAAGGACGCTGTGTGAGATCTTATCTGGACCTGCAGCAACATTCCTGCAACCAGACGTCACCCAATTCAGTTGGCCCCTATGCTTATCACATTGTTAACGGTTAGTTAGATTTGTACTGCAAGGCTAACGTAGTCTATGGTGAAATTGATGAATAATATCAAGCATGTAGACTTCAGGGAAAATCTTTGACAGTTGAGAGAACGAAAATGATGATGCCTTCTTACTTAGAAAAACCATGAACCATGAACGGAAGTGGAAAGTTATTACAATTGTTAAAATTACAGGTCTTTATTTTCAATATTTTAGTTTGAGATCTATGTAAGATTTTTCCTGATAGCCAAAGTTGCCTGTGGTACATCGTCGATGGGTTTTACCTTGTTAGATTGATGTTTGTTGAACCAGAGTTTGGTGAACTGTTGTTAAAATTGAACGATGTAAATGACTTGAGTGTTGGAACTTGTGATTTCGTGAGGGAAGATACTCTGGATCGAGTTCCACAACTAAATTACAAAATGATATCATGACAACGATTTTAGATAAGGAGTAGTGCGTAAATGTTCTCGTTACAGTTGAAGACTATGGTGCAGGAATCGGCCATCTCCACTACATATTTTTCACGAAAGAGATAGAATTGATGCTATGAATGCAATTTTACAGTAACGGTATCCAATTGCAATTAAAGCATGTTTCGAGGTGTATTTGGAACGGATTTTTGTATCGTGGACGGCCAGTTCTTGAAACAAGTTCTTCAATCTTATGTAAAAAGTGTTCAAATCATTATCTGATCAATACTAGACATGACAATGTCACATTTGTCAGGTAGAATATGTTCACGACAATATCTAATAATAATTGGTAGTACACTTAGTATGCAGCCCACATCCTATTAGTTAATAATAACACATCGATGTTTGGAGCGAACACAAAATGTGACGGTGATAAATAAATGAATAACACATCTGAAACTCACTCGGTGCTGACAACACTTGCTTCGGACAGTCGATGATTATCACCTCTAGGAGGATGGTGTTTACGCATTGTTACTCCTTGGGTCATGCTCTCGATTTGAAGATCACATGTCTGATTAGGAAATTCAATAAGTCGTAAGTAATACTATTGACCATTGAATATAACATTTTCAATCGATTACTTTACTGTACTTACTCTCTTTCCATACTTATCCTCGACATGGGTCCGCATCGTAGAATAGCACTGCTCCAGTCTCTGATGAAATGGCGTTAGTTCAGGCGGCGCTCTCATTTTGTGCAAGTGGACGCCGATACCGAGCAGAGGAATTTGTTCGGCTATAAGCCCTTCAAGTTTCAGCAGGTCTGAGCTTTCCTCAGGATGACGATCCTTGTATTCAGGATTAAGGAAAGCCTTCTCATAGTTGTCCACGCCTCCCATTACTGCTGGATCTAGGACTCCGCTCAGTTTCAGACTCAGGGGATTCAACGGCAGACTATTGTCAGCTCTGTGGATACCCAAGGCTCATTTGAGGATATGTTAACTAGATAATCGGAGCTCATGTCTGACGAGTGCGATATTATTGTGATGTTTATTTACTTATGGGCAATGACGAGATCCCTGAGGGCATTGTTTGTGGCTTCCATTGTCTCGATAGCGTTTCGTAGCGGGCTGACGAGATATGTTTCGCTAGAAGTTACTGGAAACCACCTTAGTATGCCTGGGAGTGGATAACTCGTAACCAACACTGTTCTTTCCAGCCACAAAGAGGCAAACTCGTTGTTCGCGTTACTGCCAGTCTCCTTGTCTTTGATATCTTTATCCGACGATACGGATATTGTTGTTAATGTCGAGTCTCTCCGCGGAGCTGGCCTCGAAAATTGAAACCGCTGAACGTCATTCACTCGATGATGCCTGATGGAGTTCACACTATTCATTGTCACACTCTTTGCGTACTTGAAAAACAAGTTGGAATAAATCAGTGACTACCGTACCTGAGAACTGCTTCAGCCGTTACCGGCTTCCCACTCAAACGATGCTTCCGTTCATCCATCAATGGATCGACTTTATTAATCTGAACATATTGACTTGCTGATTCGAGTATGTCTTCTCCAGGTGGTGACAATTTGTTCATTTGTTCAGCGTTGGGCAATTGGTTCAAAGTTCTGGTACAAAAATCACTGAGTCTTTCATATTCCTTGCCACGATAAACGAACACCTTTAAAGAAATATTGTTTGTGATTACAAAAGGGTTTTCTGACTAGAATCGATCGTGGTTCTTGATTCCTTACTTTATTTTGCAGAAATGCCGGATGACCGCGCCCGTAGTAAGCTACTCTGAAGTATTCAGGCTCAGGCCTCAAGGTTTTCACAATCGAGTCATAAAACTTTGCCATTCTTTTGAGGAGGACAGACATTTGCAAGTAGTCAAATGTTTCTTCTTCGAATTGCGTCGCTAGTTCTTTGCATGCGGCAAGAGCGCATTCCCACATCTTTCCCTTGTCGAAATAATCGACGATGTTGGAGTAGAGAGCCTCTTTCAATTCTCGATGTGTTTGGCAGGTCGGATATCTGGTTCGTTTATAATTGCAAGATTAATTAGTCAAGGCGTAATTCCTATTTTCGAGTTACCATGAATGTAGCTCACCTGTGCGACTGCAGTAGCGGCGGCAGGGGCTGGTCACTCCACTGAAGCAATTGGCTGTGTAGTTTCAGAGAATACGCGGCCTCTGTATAGTTGTCGCACTCCAGATGTAACTCGCACAGCTTATTTACGTACCTAGTTACGAATAGCGATATTAACAAAGATTTTCTACCAGCGAAACAAAAAGTGCTTGTAGATTTTTATTGTTACTATAGCTGACCTAATGTACATTTCCTTTCGATTAATCTCGGAGTAAAATTCCAACAAATTGACTGTGCAAAGCATGCGGTGTTCCTGAGATTCGGCGTGAATGATATCTCTGTATTGCAACAGTCGTTCCATCAACCTTGCAACGATATCGACAAATCGCAAGCCCATTTCACGCATAGTAGAGTGTCCTTCACAGAGCTTGCTCATCACCTCCACCCATAATGCACGAAATTGTTCGTCTCCTCTGCCGCCTTCGACCTACGTCATTGAGTTACGCTCGCATTGAGTATAGGCAAAAGAGTTTTACATTGCCGGTTAAGACTTTGAACGCTACCCACCAAAGTATCCAACTTCGCGATCATTTCATTTTCGTATTCCATGAAATTCCCTTTTATGTGCGCAGGGTCACGCTTCGTATCTCCATATCCTTCGCTGAGTCGAGAACTGTAAAACTCACACTGCATCATGTCAAAGAATATTGGAATGGTAGCTTTTCGTAGTTCTGACTCCGGAATTAAGGTCATCTCTAATATAGTGCCCACCAGTGAGGGGACAAATAATATTTTGTGCTGACCAAGGTTGAACCACATTGAACGAATTTCAAAAGCAGTTTCTCTGTAATTTCATTAAGAAAGGATTACATTTTCATTCATATCCACCAGTAAGTTTCATACACAAATTTATTTATCCAATGAATCGTGTTGAATATACGCATTTACGTACCTGCGCATGTCTTTGTAACGTGCAACAAGTCTATTCCGTTTAGCCGGGCTGAATGTGTCCAGCTGTAGCGAGGGCTGAGTAAGAAACGCTATTGCACAATGGAAGAAATTTGACCAAGCCTGCTGTTCGAATTCCTTGAAGAAATAGTCTCTGATTGTTCTTGAAAAAAATCTCAGCGACTTAAGAATGACGCTGTTTTGCAGCATGATCATTTCGCACCAGTCGCTGGCAAACACAGTTTTAGACACGAGGTCTTTAAACACCAGCAAGATCTCCATCAGAAAGTCGAGAAGATCGAACGATGTACCAAAGTGGTTGATATAAATGTCATAATGAGGTTCCGTCATTTGCCTGCGGACAAGAGTCGAATAAAATAAATTGTATCTTTTTTTTGGGTATAAAATTGAGTGCAAAAAGATGTTGAAAATAATGACAACGATTAATCGTACGTCAATTTGCAGTAGGATGTTTCTATATACTAGTTGATTGGTTACATGAGAGTTAAGTCTACCCAAAAGCAGATCTACCTGAAAATGGCCAGCATCACGGAAACCAAATTTCCCACCAGAGGATTTTCTCTGTCCATTGAAATAACCGTTTGAATAACAGTTCTCAATGCCGTCAGCATTATTTCTTTCACATCGGACGCCGTTGAGCCTACATCACTCCTAAATGTCAACTCGAGAATGTCAGATAAGATCTTAACGCACAATTCCACCTGAAAGCACCCACATCTGTATCCCCTATGTTTTTTATTACTTTAACGATTCGGAAAAGATCTGTATTGTACCCAGGGGGTGGATACTCGAGTAATTTGAATGAAAACAGCTGATTTACTGTGCACTACGGTACCACGAACAGGATTATCCAATCAAGCACATTTATCTAGTCTATTCAAGGGTGCCCAAAAAGAATAAGTCCTACGAATTGTCTAAAAGTGCCACAGAGTTGCTGATGTTTTTTTTGTCTTACACAGTTTCGAGAAAAAAAAAACCCAGTAACTTTCTGGCATGGATCGCGAATAGGGCTGGATTTTCGCTTTTGGGTCCCTTGATAAATTCAATGTAAAAGTCAAAGACTGAAATGAATCATGACACATTTCCAAGCACATTGCATGGGCAAATTGTATTACAATGGGTTTCGTAGTTTCCAAGTTCACTCTCTCTCTGGTACATCATAAATTACCTCTTCCGAATAGCCACGGTGCTGGTTGAGTCGGTGTCGATTCTCGCCGAGCAGCCTGGCTACCTTCGCCACGCTCTTTCCCGGCGTGCCTGACAGTCCCTTTACACGCCAATAACCAAAACCAAACCGAACACAGAAATAAAACAACCCTATGTTAGTCGAAACTCGACAGCGTATACCGGTAAAATAAATAAAATTAGTTTCTTTTTAAATATTATCCCTGACTGAACGGGGGATGCTTTTTCTTTTTTCTGAGCATCAATCATGCTGGGAGAAGATATGGTTCAGTAAACGATTACTCAGTTTGCAAAAACTTCATAGCAAAAGGAAATGAGACGACCATGCTACATACCCTGCTGGTAATATAGTTTGCACAGAACTTCCACGGCGAGCACATGCCGATATGGTCGTGTTAATTAATGTTAGGAAATGTTACTTCACAGATCTGGTACAGAGAAGTGGTAGAAAAGAAGAGACGAGTGTTTAGGTAAGAGATGTCATAGACAGGTGCGTGGCGAAAGGGTGTCAGGCTGCACGGCAAGCACATAAAATGATTATGATTCAATGATAACACAATGCATATTACCAGTTCAAAGCTATATTCCAAAACAGATTCATTGTCAAGCGCACTGTACTAATAATCCTAAATTTATCGAAGTGAAAACATTTTAATCTCACAAATTGAATTCTTAGTCTCATCCCAAAGTGGGATAGAATTCCTGATTAGCTCGACCACGAGGTAGACGCAATCAAAGAATTTTTTAGTAAGACTGAAAATTGAAGTTTTCGGTTAAATGTTGCCACCCCAATATTTATGTACGAGATTTGCACAAAGTTTCAGTTATTATTATGTTTTTTTTCATCACAATATCATAATTGTGGCTTGAAGATCAATGAATGAAGATGATGTGCGGTAGATAATTTTTCAGCTTGAACCACGTCTGTTTTTAGAACGAACCAAACTGACTAGCTATTCGCTGTAGAAATCGTTCCGAGTTTCACAATATCTTACCTCTTCTTTAGCCTCAAGTAGATCTCTGACCAGTATGGTAATAGTGGGCAAAAGTATAGCCCTGCAATCAGGGTGTAAAAACAATGGGCTATGAACTATGTCGTTCACTGTCATCATTTTTTGTTTAGTTAATCTGCCCGGTGGCAAAGTGACTAAAAGGTCAGTTAATATAATGCTGAGTTGTTTCCTGCTGTAGACTCGCAATACGTGTGGAATTGTCGTCGGTAAATACTTCAGACAAGCACCTTGGACCAAAAGCGTGCTGTCGGTTTCATGGCTCATCAAATCAACTATAGACTTCAATAGCTCTGTCAGGGTCTGAGAGAACTCCTCCTCGTCTTGATCCAGCCTTTTTGGAAATTTGAAAATTCAATTTCGACAATGATAATTGGTAACATGGTGTCAATCGAGTTACATGCGCTGATACTCACTCAGCAAACAATAGTCGCGATTCGACGACAAATCGCATGCAATACTGTAAACTTTTCATAGTTTTAAGTAACAGATCCCGCTCTTGAACATCGTTGGTACTCGCGCTGTCGATACGCTTGCGTAGTACAGTGATCAGCTTTTTGTAAGCTAGGGTTGCTGAAAAGCTTTCGGAGATGTATAAGTCGAGTACAGGCTGAAAGTGTTGGTATTTTCTGTCAGAAACCAGGCCAATAATGTACAGCAAACATCCAAACACCATGTCGTCGTACATATCGCTATCTGAATTGCTCATCAAGATGTTGAACAGAGCATCCAGAACGTCCTGAAAGTAGCAAGCAGCTATTTAAAAGGGCGAGGTACAAAGTCTTAGCTCTAATCTATGTGTGACCCAGGTAATTTATTTTTCGTAGTGGTTTTCAATGCTACCTGCAAGAATTTCACCACTTCTTCACCGTCGACCTTCATCAGTGCTGCCAGGGACTCTTTCAAGTCCGTGCGCCGTGATGCCCAATTTAATAGCCCAAGAAGGTCCACGTTTTGTGTCAATTTTGTTGAACAAACGTTTGTCGCTATTGAAAAGTTGTCCTTCGAACTTAGACTGAAAGGTCCAAGCGTCGGCTTCTTTTCGGCATTAATTTCTTCCTAGTGATGAGAATTACGTAAACATCTACTCTGTAGTATTATTCATTAGATATTGCACGATATATGGGGTATTCCATGCGAAGCGGGACAGGTTTTGGCCGAGGGTCGGCGAATTTGACGTCCGTCCAGAATCTCGTTCCTTACTACCTTGCACCGAGTTTTCCGGAGTTTTAGACCCTGATTGATTTTTGATTTCCGGTGAGGCGCGATGAAAGAAATTTTCGTAGGGTCTGCTCGATTTACTTGAAAATTTTACCGAACATAGTTCGAGGTGTCTCAAAAGTATGGTAAAATTTTCAGCAACTCGTTTTTTTTTATTCGTCGGCAATAAATTATTGAAAATATTTTTGGAAACAATAAAACTATTTTATGTCATCAGGACTGTTTTTGAACTGTTTTGTATTAGTATTTGGTGTATGAACTTCATTTCAAGAAAGTCCCGGTAACGAAAAATTTTATTGTTCGTGACAACATTTTTTTCAATAATTTATTGCCGACGAATAAAAAAAAACGAGTTGCTGAAAATTTTACCATACTTTTGCGACACCTCGAACTATGTTCAGTAAAATTTTCAAGTAAATCGAGCAGACCCTAAGAAAATTCCTTTAATCGCGCCTCACGGGAAATCAAAAATCAATCAGTGTCTGAAACTCCGGTAAACTCGTTGCAAGGTAGTAAGGAACGAGATTCTGGACGGACGTCAAATTCGCCGACCCTTGGCCGAAACCTGTCCCGCTTCGCATGGAATACCCCATATACAAGATGTAAGCTCTATTAGATTATCTTTTACCAGCTCTCCTTGTGTCGACGGCAGCTTCAAGTACGAAGTATCAGTTTCATCGTACTTTTTGTGGTCCAGTTTATAAACTAGCAACTCATGTTTGGTATCTTGCAGAGTGGTCCCATTGCGCTGCATTAATTTTACATAACTCAAAGCAAAAGGCTTTTCCGACTTGTCTTTAGCTTCGTTTGAACTACGGTGTTTGAAGGTGAACTTCAGGTGAGCTTGTCTGAATTCGTCGATCGGCACCGCCACTTTGAAGGTCTCAAACCATTTCGGTTTGTCTTCGTGATAGTATATCACACTGCGATAGTCGTCTATCGGCGGGGCGCCACCACCCAGCGTCATCACACCTGGTATTGATTCTCCACGATCGTTACAAACTTTTACCTGAAAGAAATAATTGAAGGGGTATTCAGAGAATGGGACAATTTAATTAAATTGTGGGAGTGACTATAGCATGCTTACCGTTACTTCCACGTTCTTATCAGTGGATTTTGATCCCTTACTGAATTCCCCAGAGTTCAAAGTCAGGTACAAATCGTTCCTCACGTCACCCGGCAAAATGACTTCTGGGAATCCCATTTTACGAGCAATTGCAACATTCCCAAGCACCAAATGTGGGTTTTCTTCCCGCACCTGTAATTATTAGCAAAATTTTTCTCACCTTAATGGACAGAGACTTGAGTCGTCGCGGTCATGTCTCACAGAGCGCCCACGCGTTTTTGAATTTCACATTTTTCCTACTTTCCAACAGAATGGACACCCTGTTTCAGATATTCTCAAGCTCACCCACCTTATCATGAACATCTCTAGCCCAACCCACCTGCTTAGTATCACCCCTCAGAAGCTTTACGCTAGCCCAAAGTCCCTGGCCTCCGGTGGCACTGCTGCCACCCCCGCCACCTTTTTGGCTGCTTGTATCCTTTTGTGCGAGAATTCTGCGCAACGTTCCGTCTAGACTCTCTTTCTCACAGCATCTGAGACCGAAAAAGAGGAGACCAACAAAACATTCTTATCGCTTAGGGTCGAGGATCTTTCGAGTGTATCGATCGCTCTACTTACTGCAAGAATGGAATGAAATGATGCGTTTCAACATCTCCGTCGAGTTTTCCGGTGATGTATAAAGTAATGTCCATAGCGGCGACGCCAAAGGGGCGCCTCATGTTATCGGAGCTCTTTTGCTTTTGGCTATTCTGTAAGATACTCGATCTTCTGTGATCGATTTCCTTGGCTTCCATGCTGCCAACACGAACGGCGTAGCAAACCAGGTAAACTTTTTCTCTGGACAAATCTCGAGATCCTAGATCAGTAAAAAGTACCCTAAGATTATGCAGCTGGTCAATGTCTCGAGCCAGTCCTTCACGACTCCAGCAAACCACGTAATTCTCCGTAATTGCCTTCATATCTTTGCTGTCGTACAGAGTCAGGAGCAGTTCCACATCTTCTGCCATTTTGCAAACAAAATTTCTAACGCTGACAAAAAATATGTGAGAATACACGGGCGACTGAGGCTTCACCGGCTTCTTCTTAAGGCTACTGGTCGCCTTCCGTATTCTTTCTGCTGCCGTTTCGTGGTGATAATAAAGCTGGATGGTGCTCGTTTGTTCTGGGTTCAAAACGTTCCCGTGTTCATCACGCACCACCATATCCAGACCTAAGAGCTGGTTGCCTGTGTCTATCTTGGCGGTCGCTAATCTCTTCATGTCTTTCAATTCATCCACCGTTAACGTCGCGCTTAAAATCTTACTCCTGTATCCGATTAGCTCAATGATTTTTTCCTGTATCGTTGTAAAGTGTTGCGAGTGCGTCTAGATTGGAGTAACATAGAAATTTATGTATTCAATGCAAAAATTTGATACTCGAATGCATTCTCAGGAATAACAATGAGAACTGACTATATACAGATGCTTCCAGTGGTGTCCCCATTCTCGAAGCACGCTCGTTATCTCGTGCGTCAGAGCTTCCGTGTTCGTTGACAAGTTCAAAATGTGAACGTAGGACTTTGGGAAAATTCCTGCTGTTCCTTTGAACTTGCTACAGCCGTAATACCACTCGTCACACTCTTCTGACAATTGGACAACCTCACCGACCATCAGCCGCAACCGGTGCGGTCCATCCTGGTCAAAATTGTGGATAGCTAGAAAGAGGGAAGAAATCTATATAATTTCAATTGTTGTATCATTTTTCAATCTCGTTTTCATAGGTCGAAGAAAAATCGGCCAGAAGTAAAAGCGCGTTTAATTGATATGTGCAACAAGTGCTGGCTAAGAATAATGAATCGGAAATTATACTGCAGCACAGATAGTTTTATGAGTCACACAGTTGAGCATGGATGAAGGTTGATTGAAAATAATAACAATTAGTGAATAGTAATCACTCCAGAATTTTTCCTATTTTGATGGTAGACTGTGTAAACGGAAGGACAGAGCAGAGCACAGAGATTATTATCAATTAGTCTAGTACCTCCCCCCTCCGGCTGGTCGGTTTGGACAGATGATAAACCCTAAGTAGGAATCTGATTGTAGAAAAGTTTCATAATCAATCGTATGACGAATTGAGTATATATTTCCATGAGAAATTTATATCGCAGACGAATATTTGAATATCACTGCGTGACGTTTCGGGTTAACAGAACGACGATGACCTACTCTTGTCTTTTGTTTTTCTGTGGCAGTTCTAAATTCTAATTATTAAGGCTTATGGGGCACCTCCCAGGATGTGGGAAACTGCAGCAGATTTCTACACACAGCTAACAGGCGTTTAACTTGATAAATAGAGACATAATAGTAATTAATACGTACCGATTGCCTGCTGATCCTTAACTCTCCTCCAGATTGACGTCATTTTAAATGAACACCTGACACATTTATATACACTGGTTACATCGCATCTTACGCTAAAACAAGGTGCGAACTAAATGTTATTATTTTATCGTAACATCTAACAACTGTCCCCCCGAAACAGGATGCTACGTACCCACAGGCGTAGCACGTGAGGGAGTAGCTAATTTGAAACGGAAGTTTGCTACGCGCATGACACTCTCGATTTTCACCGAGGAAATGGCGGAATTCAAATGTTTCAATCGGAGGCGTGTCGGCAACCTTTGTTAGCTTTTATCGTTTACTGACCGCCGTACGGCCCTCGTGTCAGTATGATAAAATATGTTCGGTACTGCAGAACGTATTTCAACTCCATATGAGCACTCAACTTGTACCTAACCGACTACCTAATAGTCTTGTTGTATTATTATTATTATTGTTTTTCTGTATTCTTATTTTATTTTATCCTTATATTCTGACCTAGATCTTAGCTTCTCATTTCATAAGTCATTCCTTGCCTGCTCTAAATTATTTATACGTTATTATTATTATTATTATTATTATTTATTTATGGCTTATCATGACTTATACATCTTTTGGTTTAATTTTAATACCTTCTATTCCTCTGTTTGCGCTTGTGTTTTCTATTCTTTTTGTATCATCACATTGTATTCTTGAACCTATATTGTCCAACATTGTCATGGACATTAAATAAAGTATTATTATTATTATTATTATTATTATTATTATTATTATATATTTATTATACTAACAAGTGATTCCACAGACATTTTCTAGTCGACTATAATATTGCAAATTTCGTAACCAAGAGTCTCTGGAATGTGGAGTTGGCATTGATGATGTGAATTGCGTTGTGTAGCTGTAGGTTTGGTAACTGATTCTATTCGATATGCTGATCCCATCCGCGGTGATCGTTCCGACGCACAAAGACTGCGCGTGCGGAATGAGTTGCGGTACGTCAGGCGTTCACGGTTCAGATCTGCCCTTTGTTTGGAGACAGTGAAGAAGTTCACACTTTCGCTAACTTTTTTCTACGAAGAGACCGTACCCGAGCGACTATTTAGACGGAGTGATGTGCCTGCTGCACATTTACGGTTAAATCAGAAGATCTCAATGCAGCGACAGCGCGACACCTGTGTCCTACTTTGACTGAGGATCTGCAAGCAGATTCCATTCCCATACGGATTTCTTGGAATCCTATTCCCCTATTCCTACGATCCAACTCTTCTAACGAGAACCCACTGTAATTTTGTGAATAAATTGGACAACCGGATTAGGGAGCGTTCAAATATTACGTAACGTTTTTTTAGCCGATTTTGACCACCCGCCCCCTTCCCCCCTTCGTAATGTTACGAAGGCTGCTGCAGCCTTACACCCTTTACATAACACGAAAGAGGTGCAGGCCGGTTGCTACGACAACCAGCCTCTACTTTTTAACTAACAGTCTCTTAGGAGATCTGATGCTGTAAAGTGTAAACACGTGTTCCAATAAACCGCATTTCTCCATATTTCCCCTTGTCTCGTCTGATTTCGTACCGACGAACCCTGGTGGTAACGGCCAAACGTTACACTATAGTGTCAGAAGTGGGATCGTAACACGAGTCTACCCCCCCCCCCCCCCATATTACGTAAAATTATCCCAGCAATATTAATCTACGAAATTGTCATATATAGCATTAATTTTTTTTACCTTTTGCAATTAAATATAGTTCAAAAGCATTATATTCAATTGAAATTATGAAGAAATGCAAAGTCGTATTGGGATCGAAATTAAACACTATTCTGCTATTTTTTAATTTTTTATTGGTAAGTATTTCATAAACAACGACTTGTAATATGTCTAATACTAAATTTGGTAAATTTGGCTAAATTTTTGGTATTCCAGAAAGGTTGAACATTTTTTGTTTCGTTTTTAGTGTTCAATTAAAGTTACGTAACAGGCAACTGACGCCCCCTAATTAATGTTACGTAATATTTGAACACTCTCTTACGTAGCTAAGATTATATAGAACGCCTAGAGCCGCGTCTTTGGAAAAACGACTTAAGTCGACTTAAGCCGTTATTGCACCCATAGGCTCAATTCCTAACGACTCGTTGATCTGAAGTTGGCTAAGATCATTCACCCCGTTCGAATATTTTTCATTCAACATCTTCCGAGAGTTAAAAAATGCACCGAAACAGCGTTGCTCACTATTGAACGGCGCTAGAGTGATGGGTCGTGATGAATGATGAAAAAAATAAGGTTCCGTCCATTCATTAATTTGTCGATCGTAAATGAGTAAACACGCCATTTCTCGAACATAAATATAATGTGGGCTGCCACCGTAAAATGAATTATCACATACACCATGTTTACCAAGCCGTGCAGTCGAGCAAAACGTTCGGCCTTCAACTACCTGCTTTTGACCAAAAAACTCTGCATTAAAACTTTGTTTTGTAGTAGGCATGGCCATACAGTGTAATATTTCATATTATACTCATATATTTATTATTAGCTCGTCATTTATCTCTTAAATTAAGATTGGTCCGAGGATTGGTCATCAATTATCATTGCACGACCTATGTCACCAATAATAATCAACAATATCATTGGACCGGATCTACAATATTCCTTACAGTATTTTGTTAACATATCGCCGGTGTTTGACTGGAATCATTTTCGCAAGAAATTCGTGTTTACGTTTATTCATTTCTGAAAACACTCGAAAACAATTTTTGAGGTGCCAAAATATGCTTTCGATGTGCAGTTTGAGGAGTTTTATCTCGATCCAACATTTTTTCCGATGCCGAATCCGTAATGCATTCCGTTTACTGACGGTCGTGAATCAAATAAATGATCGGCATCGGCGGATATCATACTAATCCATCATTTTTATGACATGGGGAAGATGGTTTCAACATTATTGCTTATCATTCAGAATAGTCTGCTCACCTACACTGTTCCTGCAGTCTCTTAAACCGCGCTGGCGTGTTTCACATTGGAGCGCGATATCTCGAAATTGGTTCATCGGTATTATGAATGGATTAAGAGCCGTCGGATTTGTTGAGGAGATCTTTGTACGTTTATTTCCAACACCAATATTTCTGAATGGGAAACCAATCGAGTGAGAAAGCAATAATTGAGTTGTTCGAGGGGTTCAATGAACCATTTCTAATTCTTATTGAAACTAAAAAGTTTTTATCAGAGCCCTAATAGGAACAGGGCGTATACGTTAGGGTGGTCCTTATTTGGGATCAAAATTAATTTTACCCTTGCCGCCCCCTAAATCGGTTCAAAATACGTAAAAAGTGATGCTGTAATTTTTTCAGATTTTTTAAAAAATGCTTGACCCTTGACCACGGGGGTTGAAGTTTTCCATTTAAAATACATGGGATTTTTCCACGTTTGCAGTCACTATTTTACTGTGGGCCTAAATATGCTTGTAAAATCTTGAAATTTTCACAAATTAGTTGACAAGCATGTTGCTACATGGGAAAAATTTCCCAAACCCCTACCCTCAAAATATTGTATAATATTACCATAATAATTATAATTTTTATTTTAACTTTGAAAAAAGTTTGAATTTTTTTTTTCGCGTTTCACGTGATTTCAGAGTATTTTGAAAGAAATAATAATGGAAAAAAAATCATAATTATCATGATGATGTTATACAACATTTTGAGGGTAGGAGTTCCGGATATTTGTCCCGTGTAGCAACATGCTTGTAAACTAATTTGTGAAAATTTCAAGATTTTACAAGCATATTTAGGCCCACAGTAAAATAGTGACTGCAAATAAGGACCACCCTAGTACACGTATTCTCCCAGTGCACTCCTATCACTGAAAAGATTGTACACCGGATGTACAATACACAGTGATATTTTGCCATCCATTGTTTCAACACAAGAAGCAACACAGTCTTTGCTGGTTTATCTCACAGCCCGAATTTTTTTCACTGCGAAATGAACACATCTTTTCTCATCTACAGTAGTGTGTAACGTTACGTTTTTCTCGATAACCTACCTAAAACAGGTTAATTATAATTTTATTCTGCTTATGGTTAGTTTCGGTCTGCAAGGTCGCAGCCTTACTCAGATTAAAAAAAATGATAATGGATTTTTTAATTGATTTTATTATCGTCCCGTATTACATAATTTTATTCAGGGAGCGATGATCTCTAATTCTGTATGATAATAACTCCGGGATATAGTTACATGACTATACCATATTACTATTATTTTCAATGCGCAAAGTTCGATTTTGATATTAGTTTCACATTTGGACGTCATAATTTTGGGAATCCTTCTACGTATATTGGTAGACGTGTAAGGAAGGTTAATTCCTTGATTAAGATCCGACACATTCGACGGATTTTGATGGAAACAAAAAGAAACCCGATATTTTGTCCTCAGATCCAACTATATTATAAAAAACATTGGTCCTGTCCTCGTGGTCCATTAACGTTTCGCCTCGGTTTTACGTCCTGGAAAAATCATTTCTCGCACTGGCAGCAATTGGCAGGATTTGTCCATGAACCGCAGCTGCTGGACCACGTGCTCGGCAACATTTCCGGAAAGTCAGACGCCAAAATGCAAGTCTGAAGTCGGCCGAGTAGAAGGCGTAGATGAACGGGTTTATGGCAGAGTTGATCCAACCTGGTGAAAGAAATAATAAATGAAAGAAACCACCTGCACGATTACTCATTTTTTTTTTGCCTCGTCACCTCCGTCGTACGAAAAGATGGATCGTTCAGAATTACAGCGATCATAAACCTTCGTCACCCTGTTGTTTTGCTGGGATAATTTAATCTTTTCGGGAAAGCCTGAGAGATGTGTGGAATTCATGAATCGGCAGAGATATCTGAATTATTTTTGCGTCAAATATGTAATATGTATGCGTTTTACGAATGGAAGCGGCAAAGGGGCTCGGAAACTCATTACGCGATGGTCACATGATATTGTCACATGATCACTTGTCTAAAATTTAAATAATGTTGAGAATCATTCGAATTCAAAATCCTGATTATTGAGTGAAACGGAAATAACAATAATAAAATGTAAAATAATAATGAAAATTAAAATAAACATCAGCCCAGCATTTATTTCAAAATTACATTACAATGAAAAAATTATTCAACTGAAACTTATTCGACGAAGTAACTTTTCTAATTAAATATTACAAATACAAAGAGGACTGTGCGAACGAAAATGAAACGTAACACAGTAATTAAAGTCGGAGAAAGCTCACTAAATAAAAGAAACAGGTAAAAAATTGAAAATATATATCATTTCGCTGTCGTCTTCTCAACAAGCATATAACATATGTATATGTATATAATAGGAATTTCCCGAAAGATGACTAATCATAGTCTACTAAAATTGCGTACGTAAATATGTCGAAAAGATGTCTAACTAGCCCGTTTTAGCCAAAAAGCTCATCACTTTTTTGCGTAAGGCAGGATCGCACAGTGCTATAGTTTGTGTTAAAATAGTGTTCATAATCCCCAAAAAATTTCAAAATTTTTATTCGAAGCCAATAGACCGTATTCCAAGGCCCGCTATTGTAACTTCAAAATTGACGAAGTTAGCGACCGCGGTTTTTGAACCAAAAGTCGGATCAGGTACACAATAAAAATTTTTACATCTGCAGGGTGAAAACAGTATCTAGTGCAAATTTCATTGGAATCGGTTCGGCGGTTTGGCTGAAAGCGTGTTACATAAGCAACTTCAACGATTTGACACCCAGACGCAGATGCTGGAAAAATCCCGGAAATTTACCATAATTTTGTTTTTCAATCAAAAGACTGCATTCCAAAGCTCGTTGTTTTATCTTCAAAATTGACGAAGTTAGCCACCGCCGTTTCTAGACCGGAAGTCAGATCGAGTGTACAAATTCACTTGCACATTTTCAGGGCGAAAGCACTATGCCCTGCAAATTTCAACAAAGCCGGGTCGGTGGTTTGGCTAAAACTTTGTTTACAAGAAACTTGGAAGATTTAGGTGCACCCAGACGCGGGTGCCGGAAAAGTCCTAGACAATTCCCAATTTTTTTTTCCAATCTAAAGACTGCGTTCCGAAGCTCGTTGTTTTATCTTTAAAATTCACGAAGTTAGCCACGGCCGTTTCTAGACCGGAAGTCGGATCGAGTGTACAAAGTCTTGACCATCTTCCAAAATGACTACTCATGGTGCCAAAACGTGCTCCCCCACATGATTTTAGAATTTTTACACCATCCGAGGTTTTTTGCGATGGCGAATGTATAAGGTACTCCGTTTTCAACGATCGTGCCTAAAAATGGCTAAAAGATGTCGCATGAAGGACGGAATTAAAACGCAAAATTTACCCAAAACACCAACAACTGAAGCGAGACGCAAAATCTGTAATTAATCACTGGATTTGAATTCGGAGTAATACTCTATCTTGCGTAAGACTTCACCCCAGCAAAGAACTGACAAAATGTATATATCTAAAAATCAAAACCTCAGACCTTGGGGTATAGTTCAGTCAACCAAAAGCTCACCTTGTGTACAAACAAAATCCTTGATAATCTGGACCCTAAAACAAATAAATAGAAAAATAGGACCACACGATAGAAGTGAAAACTTATATGGCATTTATGATTCAAAGTAATGCATAGAATCAAAATTATATTAATATTGTATGAATGGATATTGATTGGACGAATCAGTAACAAAGCGTAATTAGTATTATGAAACACAATTAGTTCCTCTCCCTTAGTTCCCACAACACAATTAGTCCCTTAGTTCCCACAGCTATAGTTACCTTTCTGGTTTCGATTCATCGTGAAACTGATCCTGATTTTCTTCATCCATTTTCTATGCAACGCAATATTTAAATATTCATTATAGGGAGCATTCAAATACTACGTCACGCTGTTTTCGGTCATTTCGGACCCCCCCCCCCCCCCCC
>JAFFZH010012319.1:3801-47070 GCA_018420115.1 Euura saliciscinereae
ACCAGCTGTTAGCCGTACGTTAGACAATTTTTGAAGTTACTGCTGAAAGCATTTCAATTTCAATTGTCTCGTAGAGGCAACTTTTTTTTACATACTTTTATCAGAGTGGGACGGCTACGTGGTCGCATGTGAGATACAATTAACCTCTCGGCAGTGATGCGAAAATGGGATTTTCGTGCCTTCTTGTGTTTGAAAAAAATATTTATATATTTATTATAATCTCAGTATTACGGTTTCTAAAGTCACTGAATCCGAATCTGAAATCAGATTTCCAAAATTCAGAATGACGGATCAAATATGGCGGAAGCAAATTCGAAAAACAGTTTGTAGATTCCAATGAAAGTGCGTATCTTCAGGTTTTCGAGGTCGCTGAATCCCGAGCTGAATCCGAATATGACATCAGATTTCAAAAATTCAAAATGGCGGATCAAATATGGCGGGAGAAAATTTCAATGAACATTTTTTTCAAACACAAAAGTGGCCCGAAAATCCCATTTTCGCATCACTGCCAAGCGTTTATTCGTATCTCACAT
Organism: Euura saliciscinereae; assembly: GCA_018420115.1. Taxonomy (NCBI): domain Eukaryota; kingdom Metazoa; phylum Arthropoda; class Insecta; order Hymenoptera; family Tenthredinidae; genus Euura; species Euura saliciscinereae. Next base: position 4,335 of record JAFFZH010012319.1, read on the forward strand.
GCCACCACGTAGCCGTCCCACTTTGAAAATTTGGGTTTCCTACTGGAAAAATCTCAGTTTTCGGAATAAGAATTCAAAAGAATGTTGAAACATTGAGCACAAGGAGAAATATCTGTTTTTCGTCAAAAAACGTGTTTTTGAGTTGGTTTTAGCAGAGTAAGTGAAAAATAAAAAATTTATTCGAAAAGATGAGAGTTTTTCACATAGAAAACGTATTTTTTCGAATTTAGGTATATTGTGACGTTGGAAGTATGTAAAAAATGCGTTAAAAAATTTTGTCCTAAAAATTGAATATCGTATTCCTCGTGAACGGTAAGTCCTATTTGGCTGAAACTTGGTGAATCTACCAATCTTGGTTCAAAGAATGCGAGGAAAAAAATGGAGGCAAATAGATTTTTTCGGGCCCAAACAATGGTTGATAATTGGTGAAATTGCCCATATATAGGAGACAATCTAACATTAAATTAGGATAAACAGTCTTAATCCTCATTTGGAAAAGAACGGAATTAAAATCCTGATGACACATTGGAAAAGCACTATGAGGAATCATTCTAAATCCCATTTTTTCAATCATAATGGTTCACTGCGAGATAAGATGAGCATGGGCAGGAATTTCGTACGGACTGGAATTCGGCAATATTTGTCTCGCAAACTTGCACCACCCTGATTCTATGCAATTCATCTGACACAGTTGAAAATAATCTGTGTGCCTGTGGACTTTCCTGCCCTGTTACTGGTTTTCCTGTGAAAAATAACAAGGTCGCAATGTAGTTTTAACAGATCACGTTACTGCCTTGTAGTTTGTAAATCGCCTTAAGATTTAACAGATCAAATGTGTTGAATTGTATGGATAACATTTTTTAAATATTACAATGACAGAGATTTTTTTTTCAAATTACCGAAATTGTCATGTTTGACAATTATAAAACGTAATTTATCTGAAATTTAACAAGTAATTTTTGTGTGATTGACATTATTTTCTGTGTTTATTTTGAGAGTAGGGATAATGAACAGGTTCATCCAGTATAAGTTTGACATTAATGGAATCTGCCAAAGTCACAGGAATATTTCTGCGGACTTTCTGGGACACGATCAGGAAAATGTTAACCTTGTTGAACATTTCCAGCTGTGTAGGTATATTTGTATTCTTTTCATCGACTTATAGAAACAATTGCCTCATCGTCAGCCTCATCGTCAGTTGGAGGAAATTCATAGGATAAAAAGGAAATCAAAACACCTGACGATGAGTAATATTACAGAGCTCGAAAATAACAGTGAAAATCATCCCTCAATTTGGATTGGGTGATCTCTAGAGGGTTTTCTCAATCTGGATTAGAAATAATATTCCGAAGAGTACCCCTCGTCCTCAATTCCTTCCTCGGAGTCCATACCAGCATCTTCGCACTGATATTTAGACAGGCCATGATCACATCTGACAGAAGTGTTTACTGTTCAAATGCTGTACGAACAAACACCTCTCGTATGTATATTCAAGTTGGTACTGATCACTATTATCTATGAAAATATGTAGACTTTGCCATAATAAATAAGAGTAATTACTTGCAGAGAAATCTGAAAATGAAACTAACAAGGAGAGTGTCAGACCTCCGGGTCACGGATTCCGGTTAAACTTGCAGCGTTGTGTTTCTTTTTTCACAAAATATGGGCATTTCTTCAATCCATTAGTGATTGCAGTTTAATCAGCACAAAGCCATGGCGAGTGAAATCTATGGCGCACTTTTGCTTCGCGCGGGTTCAATTATAGCTGCATCTCATAAAATCAAACTTGAGCGGTTCATTATGCAGCGGTCGGGGATAATCTATGCATTCTCGGTGTTATGATGTATAGCGAATACAGCGAAGAAGGGCTCATTTGATGAAATTAAACATCAGGGGCTTCATATTTTGGGCCAAAGAAACAACTCCGCAAGTTTGACTGCAATCTTAACCCAACCCGGAGATCTGATAATCTTCTTGTAAGATAAAATCTTCAAAAAAGTTAACATAACTCCACGGAATCAGTACACATCCATTTGCGTTCTACTTCCAAATCGGATTGTAATAGGTAAGGTAGAACCGCCTGAAAGGCGGCAGCCAAACATACGCCCAATCTCAAAGTGTCGATCGATATGACTCTCGTCGTAGAAATCTACACTGTAGGTATATGCGGCATCTTTATCATTGAAGGACCACAGATATCTTGAATTTTTTAATGTACCTAAATATATTTGTGTTAATCACAGGTATTTTAACAAATACCTCTAGAAATACTCATTCATTATTATTATTTCATGAATTTCATATGATACTTTAAATTTTTATATTGTGGTTTGGCGGTGAGGTGAGAAATGACTTGTACTCGCCGGTTTGGAAAGTTTATTACACACGACTATTTGAATTAATACAAGTATTTTATTTGCTGGAGATAAAAAAAAATAAATAGAATAATATGTAAAAATATAGTGTAATATTAATTTTAATTCTCTCATTGCAATCGAATCGATTCCTCAACTTGCAAAGTATTGGAGATTCGTACTCGTGGCGCCATCTCGTGGCAAAAACCAGCCCAAACTCGATTATCTATTATTGCAACGTTGCAGTCAGTCTACATCTATGGGCAACTTTAGAAGCAACTTATAGAATGTTTTAATTAACTTGTTTTTCAGTTGTTCTCCAACGGAGATCGGACCTTCTCTCATCCGCAAAATTTTGCTGTGCAATATTTAACATATTTTAAAATAATTACGAAACACAATAAACGCGTTACCATTGTTAAAATTATCTTTCAGCTCGTCTTCGGCATGCCGACATAAAAAACTTCTCCGAATTCCGATCAACCGACGATTACTTTCGTCTCCAATTCTCTTCAGATTGTTATCCAAGATTCCGGAATAAAAGCAAATAAAGAAGAATAGCTCAAGTCCAAAAGAATTCAATTTTCCATTTTTCCCAAGCCTCCGTTAGCCGTGATCGTCTAGTGGTTAGGACCCTACGTTGTGGCCGTAGTAACCCAGGTTCGAATCCTGGTCACGGCAATGTACGAGAGTACATTGTCACGGTAGAGGCTTACTTTTGCTTTTTTGTTCAAACCTCTAGTTTCTAATCGGTTTCTGATATGTTCCCACAGACATAACAAAGTCTGACATCACACGTTGGTTCTAATATTATAATGAAAACAGCAAAGGTGGATCCAAACTCTCTGTCTTCCAAGGTGGTGTCTCCCTCTGGCGGCAAACTCCCCGACTATAACTTTAAGCTTTCCAAGTAGACAGTGGGAGTAGCTCGCATCGTTCTCCGACTCTCCGATCAGTTCTCTGTGGTCGGTAGCGCCGGTGGTTGATACGAGCCCGACGCGATTAATCGCAACAGGTTTAAATCGAATTAGGTGTAACAAAAGTAAATAAGAGTGCTGGGGGTTTTGGATCAGCGATGTGTTACGAGGGATAGTGTCGGTCAGTGATACTGGAGTTTTTTAATCCCGATTTTCAGCCGAGATTTATAACCGTTTTGATACGAAATGCGGGTGCTTGCTGCGGTGGCGGGTGAGTAACATGCTTCAAAACACACCTGACTCTTACTTCTCCCAACTTGATGCCGTCAGATACCTAATTCTCTCTTTCCGTTTGATGTTGAGGATCGTAGAAACACTGTTCGAAAATCGCTATCGTTCGGGACGGAATACTCCGATTCAGTCTGTATATTATAAGCTGCGACTACCTGACAGGTGACAGACACGGTCCTGTGTACAGTTACTCGGTCCCACTGCCCATAGCTACGTTCCTCTCTATAGACTCGCTAAAATTTGTGGGAGCGGATTTAGACACGGTGGTTTAAAATTTCGTTCTTTTTTTTTGTAGTTTCTTATTCACCGTTAAAATATGCGTCGATGAGTGTCAGCGGGAGGCGTTTTGTGACGATAAACGTGTAACTCGATCGAATAAATTCGTTGCAATGTGTTTCACCCATGTCTGTATCGTGTAATGAATAATTTTTATAAACTGAGAACAGAAAAAAAAATTGTATTTTTAACTATAAATAAATAATTAATTGCTGGTAAAATTGATGTTGACGCGGTCATCGCGCACTTTGCCACAACAGGAGAGTCGATTTCAAAGTAGTCGTTGATCACGAAATCGGAGAATTTTCGTGTGACGATATTATTTTTCGTACAATAGTTGACTCAGAATTACTTTGATTCTGTTGATTTAGACGGAACGAGTAGAATAAATTTTATGGCTTCAATGTAATTAATGTTTGGTACCATTTCCTTATTTCAATATCTATTTCGAAAATGTATGAATCTACCGATGTGAATTTGACCTTGTAATTTCAACGAGGAAAGGAGAGTAGTTACTCATTCATAATTACAATTCACAGTTCCTAACGATGGAACGCAACGGTCTGAAGTTGGCTAGAAACGACAGTTGGATTGGTTCAGAACTGTCCAAAACCTCGTTTTTCGATTCTAGCCAACTTCGGATTGTTCCATCCATGGGGAATTCACCCCACGGACTTATTCCACCCTGTAGAAGGATAAACCACGTAAATAAACTTCTTTGCAAAAAAAAAATGAAATGTTGGGAAAAAAATAGATTAGAAAGAAAAATAATAATAATTTGGAATAAAAGAAATATTTGAAAAAAAAAATGATGTGTCAGTCAAATCTTCAGTCATTTTCCCCTCGTTTTCACACGTTGGAGATACAGGTACACGTTGTACAGCGAACAAAGAGAAATGAAATATTCAAAGCCTTATGAATAGTATACAGTAGGTATACAGCGAGTTTTCGAGGATATGCTTTCTGAGCTTGTTTAATTTCCTCCATTTGCATAAATTATGTATAATATTCAGCGATTTTGTTAATCAACAATCGCACTTATTTTTCAGACGGTCAGATAGTCGATTCAATGAACCATGGGCTCCTCTTTCATCCTAGAAATTTGAACGGAAAATAAACTCTGAAGGGTATAATAATTTTTACTCATATAAAGTTTAGTTCAGCCAGTCAAAGTTAGTCAACAATTTGCCAAACCGTTAATTGATCACAGATTTCTAAAAGTCTAAGCTATGGTATTACGACGCTAAGTATCTGGTAGATCTCATCCCATTTGAAGCATACCTCCACTTGAGAGAGGTATCGCGTTACCGAAATCCTGCTGGGAAAATATCATCTCTGTTCATTATCAAACTGCATGGGAACTGATCTTTCGAGGACTCGGTATAACGTGTCTTGTTTCGGCACGGGGGATGTTTCTTCTCTCCTCGAGGATGCGATAACCGTTCCGCAGAGCAACATGATTTTTTTGTTCGAATCTTCGATTCTGGTGGTGCGGCTTTTCGTGAAGCTGACGCTAGCAGCCTGCATAGTCAGCAGCCAAACATTGCAAAGTTCTCCTGTCGTCTACAATTCAATGTACAATGGAAGTATTCCTATACTTCACAAGATTCAAATTCTTTGGCCTCATGATTGTCTCATTTCATATCAAATTTAGCAGTTTCGGCTGCTCACTATGGCTGCTAGCTCCAGCCTCATCAGCTCTTCGTATTGGATTTTTTTTGGACGAAAGCGTCTAGACACGAATACCTTAACAATATCTGAAAAATGTTATTGTGACGCGAGAAGCAATTGAACCGATGATATAAACGAGATGTTGGTATGAAACGGTGAGGGTTAATATAATCGTGGTTCTAACTGCACAGAAAGTCGAATGTAGCGGGAAACACCAGACTTTTTGATACGCTTGCGTGGCTGGTGTAATTCTATATGACTTCGAACGCAGTACGTGCCTGTGGTTTTTTTTTACTTTTTTATTTATCATCATGTTTCTACATTGTGGTAGCAATTTTACACAAATAATCACAGACATAATATTCGATTGTGGTCATTTCTCTTGTTTCATTTACTGAAAAACTAACGGTGTGTAGTATTTTTTTCTGTTTTTCTCAACGTTCTTTTACACAAAATAAAATGTGAGAATCTCTTGATCGTATTCCACACTCTGTAAGTCTGTAACTGAGTCAGTATCCAAATTTATCGAACAGGAATTTTCATCAACACACTTTGTACCAGAACCCCAAATGCATGTAGATAAGAGCTTCAAGAGGTGCATATTTCGTCGCCAGTGAGTCACGAAAGAGGTTCTCAAAACATACAACGAGATAAAAGAAGAAGTAAAAAAAAAAAAAACTAAACCCACAAAGAAGTTAGTGAAATTAAGTCACGGCGTGATTTTTTCAATGATATTCAGAAATTTAACACAAAAACACGTATCTTGTTTAGTGTTTTTCATGTACACGTGCCCGCATAATCTTTTCGCACAAGTATGAAACACACAAAAGATTCATCCTCGCAAAAATAATATATAATAAACGCAGAGTACCTACAGTGTATTCACGAATACCTCTTGGATGAAAGGATAGAGTTCATAAAAAATTTGCACCAAAGTGCAGTTATTATGTTCGTATTACGTACAGTGCAGTAGGTATACTAGAATACAGTCGAGCAACCTCAGCCATAGTCTGCCTGCAGCGGTTGATAAATATCGTGAGGAAATTTTGTTATAAATCTTGTAGAGAACTGAACAGACAAATTGTTTGTTCATGAGAGTTCAATCATATGGAAATATTTATCACTTTTGCCCTTGAATCACTTATCCCAATGTAAAACTCTTCCGAATTCAATTCAATATATAATTTTTCGGTAATCAATATTAGATAGAGCGATCAAACAATCCATTTTTCTTTTATCTCGACAAGTATACGTGAGCGATCGTTTCGTAATTGGTGATGCTATAGTAGCAGTTAGGGAATCCCTAGACAAACGTATGTGTCAGTCTTTAAACAGCTATCTATGAGCCTTCGAGACAGTATAGCATGCGCGTAGGTATCACACACGTGGGTAGTGATAGGTATACTAACGGTCACGTTCGGTCAGGAATGGTCGATACTCGTGCGAACAAAGGTATTGAGTACAGAAGGTAAAAGAACTCATGCTGGACAGCCATATCGCACTTACATACGTTTATTATATTTATGTACATATCTACTGCATTTATGTCTCACAACGAACGAGGATCATGGATCTCCTGAATCTTCTTCGAGAGTCTTTCATATTCGGCTCGGAATGCCCCAGAGGAACCCTAAAGTCAACACGACTTTAAGATTTTTCTTGTGAAATTTGTTTATTTTTTCGGGGTTCATCGTCGATTATTATATTGACCACAAGTTGATCTATGGAGGATTATCTATGATATAGCGTAGGATTTTCGATGAGATGCTCGAAAAAATGTGTGTGAAGCAATTAACGTATACTTTTTGTATATTAAAAATTCAACTTTTTCAATACTTGAATATTCATATAACAGTTTTGAAAATTCGGCTGAATACTCATATGATGTGAAAATTATGATGATGTCATTTAAAAATGGGTTTCCACTGCTACAATAATTGCTGAATCAAATCATAAAATATTGCAGAATCAACCGAAATATGAAAACTAAAAAAGACTAGCATAATATGTTTTGAATCTCCAAAACAGTTTCATGAATTTGATAGAAGAATATCAATATTGAGATATATAGTCATATAGTTTTTCAATATTAAGACACAAATATGAAATTTCAAGATGTTTTATATATTAATAATTCCATTTCAATCACCAGGCTTTGTAAATTTCATTCCTGTTTGTATAATAAATTTGAAGATATATTTAACAGTGTATATTGTTTCGTATGTATATAACGTAACCATCTTCATTTTCCGAGGTCTTTGATGCAGTCGGGGTCTCGACGGTCGCGAAGATCGTTGCACAATGGCATCCTGCAGGCGTGGCATCGTGGTCTTTGAATTATTTAATATCCAAGTAGATGACTGTCGTCAGCCATGACACGACGGCAACATTTCTTTTAATTGTATTCAAATAGTTTGATGCTCCGAGGAATACGAGGAGACGCGTGGTGCTGCATAATATCGTAACAATGAAGAGCGTGGGAGTTCGGCTCTGGGTATTAGCAGCTAAATAATAAACTCACATTTAATCACGTTCATTCTGCTGCGTGCAGTCCGGATGTTGCATAGAGGAATAGAGATTTGTTTTCGATTTCCTGATGTTACTATATGGAGCGGTATCGTCGAGCTGCATAATGCAACTTGTATAAAGCTAAAACATGAAAAACTTTATCCCGTTTGAATATAAGATTTCTGGTTTCGTGAACCCCGACTAGGGTATAGAAGACATCGTCGTCGTCGCGGTTAATCGGTCAGTGATCTACAACGTGTTCGGGATCTTCTGTATATCCGTAGAGTTTCAAAGAACCGTTAGAAATTCATTTTTTTTATGGGTATATATAATCGCTTAGGTATTCCGAAAGTTACATTTCAGGTACTACATGCTCAATTCATGAATATAATAACAACTATGTTACTCTGTATGTTACTCTCATCGAATTTTTTTAGTCATTTGGAAATCTTTGGAAAAAAAGAAGTGCAGATATTTCGATAATTTATTCAAGCAGCATGTTCATCTTGGTAATGGACGGTTTACGAAAACACTTAACACAACCTCCAATAATTACACGTTTTGAGGACATTTTGATACTTGTATATTCTCACCTTCCCAGGCTTGTCCTGCAGTCATTGTTAAGATGAACTTTTGTTGCTCAAAAGCACCATTTCAATTGACGCACTTGTTGTTAGAGAAAAATTAAGACATTCACAAAAATTTGGCACCAGCTACTCTATAATTCATTTTCTAATAGGTTTGATAGAATTACGTCCTTTGTGACGGTCTATCCACGGTGGCCACTGGTCAGGGAAAATCGGGATGTCGGGAAATTCGAGAAATGGTCAAAAAGAAGTCAAGGAATTTTATGGTGATACAAAAATGATCAAGAATCAATTTCGTTCACCGCATTGATTCAGAGCATTATTTATCACGTACTTGAATATCCACTAATTTGTCTGAATTTCAGTCAGTAAAAAGTTATAATTTGGTCAGGAAAAGTGGGAAATTTTTGTTACTCTTCATAGTGGCCACCATGGTGTCGGTACAATGTGGGAATCTCACGATTTGATTCAAGTTCAACCCACAATAGTATATTGTGCAACTCGTGGGCAAAAATGACGATTCCGAGTGAGTGTGAATATAGCCACACGAGCCGAAGGCGAGTGCGGATATCACACGAACTCAGAATCGTCATTGCCCACGAGGTGCACACGATATTTTTCCCAACAAATATGTAAAATTAGGCGAGTTTAGCCGTCTGTTGAAAATGAACAAAACTCGCAAACCATTTCCCCACTAGTGGAGAAATGAAACCATTTCTCAACTAGTGGAAAAATAGTTTGCGTGTTTTGTCATCACCAGTGGTCAGAAGTAGTTCTGGGTCACTAGTAGAAAAATGATTCTTCATTTCCCAATTCATTGAGAAATAGCGTCTTTTGTTCATTTTCAGCAGACGGCCAAAACTGCCTATTTTTACATATGCGTTGGGTAAAATTTTATCTATACCCCAAATCTCACACTCTTCTACTTAGGTAGGTATTAACCGTAGATGATTTCTGCACGTAACTGTATTCAATACAATAGGCAATATAGTTCGCCTAATAAGATAAAAATTACAGTTGACCCTATTAGGTGTATGTACAAGTAGGATAATGGAACTCCAGTGTGTGTGATACCTCACTCTGTCTCTTTGATGAATACATATAAAGATATACTTCAGCAGAAAGGGAGAATCAAAAATCGTAAATTTATTCCCGATATATCCTATCGCAGGCTACTAAGGCTATTGGCTAGATCCCTTTTGCAATCTGTAAATTGCATTCCTATCGGAGTACGGTATCGACACACTTACTGACTCGCCGCGGTTCGACCGTGTCCATTATTGAATCGTTGGTTGGGTATGAGTAGGTACGAGCTGCATAAGACTCATTCATTGACTGGCAGTGGTACTTGGGATTCTGGTGAAATATTACCTAACCACAAGTGAAAACAAGATTTAATTCTATAGGTGTATATTCAAGAGTCTCTTCGATATTGGTAATGAGAACCACGGCTAAGGCTGCGAATCGTTGATAGGAATACCGCAAAGCTGTATAGTACGTTGCAGAACAATCATCATTTCTGTAGACTGACTATAATAATGTCGCGGCCACTTTGACCAGGAACTCAAAATGCTTCTTCGAGGAATATGATTTATTGATTGTCGAATCACTGGAAAAAACGTCCGATCGAGCAAAATTATTGATTATGTATTCATAGCAAAAAAGTTTACAAAAGTACTTATTGTAAAAGGAGAACGATTTTTTTTTATGTAACATTTCATACTTGAAGTAACAGTAAAAATGTAATGTTTAATTATCTTATCACTGCTTTTCGCACCTTTAATTGAGGGCTAAAATCAAACTTTTCACGGCACATATAACCTTGCGGTGAATTTATTCAGAAAGCCATCATACGCAATACTTATTTCCTTCAACTATAGTTTTCAGTAGCAGTGTTTTTATGAATAATTACTTAGAATTGCGTTTGCTTACGCCGGTTACTCTCTCTGCTATAAACAATGGAGTAAATTGCATGTATGAAGATGCGATCAAATGACCAAGTGCTATTTTTTTTTTCTTTATCGAAATCGTTTCGTCCCCTTCATATTCACAGTGTCCCTACAGTCAGGGGCGATTTAAAGATTACATCGATCGAAACCATGTGAGTATATAAAATATATGTGTACATAGTACAACGTTGCGTATAAAATCAGGTCGCTGGGTTGATTGCGATTTTTTTTTCATCACTTAGGTATTCGAATATTTCTGATCGAACACATACAGCAAAAATTTACTTAAAGTATCTGCATAGCTTTTTATAATCGCTATACTGCAGTATTTTTGATAACGAAGTATCACATTTCAATATTACCTACCTGTACCCACATGTTTTTGAAATTCGAGTATATCTCGTTCATCGTCGAGTTAACACGACATGACTATACAGTGATTGTTGAGCGTCGTTCCATCTTATCTCTTCTACATATTATTATTATGATTATTATTCTTTTATTATGTGTGCTAGGCAACGAGCGATACAGTGAGGTAGCCAAGAAACTTTCTTATCTAAATTTTAATCGACAAACCCGTTGCCCGTCTGAAAAACCCGACTAGATTAGGTATATTCTGAACCTAAAGGTTAGCAGGGTTAATTAAACTCACTAAAAATGCAAATTGATTCTGTAAAAAAATTGAAAAACTAATTCTTTGTGATCTGAGAAGGAAAGGCTCAGTTATTATCGGGTTTGCCAGAAAAAAAAGAATATTAATCAAGAAAATTCAATTCTAATACTCTGTCATACTGAATAGTGACGTCAAGTTTTCTCTTCGCTTATACCTAAACACAATTTTTGGATCTTCAAAGGGTGAAATTTCTCGCTGGTTTGATCAGCACTGTCGGCATCTTGTGACGTAGTCATGTGCGTATACTTACTTATATCGAGTAAAAATCATTTCCAAGGCTTCTTTTCCGTAGTATAACAAGGTCTTTCGCATCTTGTTTACACTTAGTTAGCCTAATCTCTATTCTTCAGGATTTCTCACTTCCTCTTTATGCTTCATGCGGCCGAGCTATACCTATGTACATACCTCTACAAGCCTTAGTAAAATCATTTAGGTATATATAGTATATACGCCTTACACCTGCAGGGGTTCATCATTTTCACCTTCGAAACCCGGCCAGCGTCGCACCAAAGTGTCTATACCTTACGGTAGCTACGCTGCATAGCGTGATGACGGGTTTGGGGTTTCATAGGTCATTCTTAGAACTTGAATGACTCAGTCAAGGATCTTTTTTTTTCTTTCTTCCTCTCTTACTTTTACGATGAGGAAAAGAATCGTCGGTTGATATGATGCAATACTTGCGTATGTCTTTAATGATTGTCACGGAAAACCTGGAATTTATCAGAGGATTTAATCTATTTCCGATTAAGCAAGAAATCATTCGGTTCAAACATCACACTTTTTCTGATACAGTTTTTATTGTTGTTCATTCATATATAGAATATCAAGAATGATATTTGGAAAATAAAAGTCGCTAATTTTGGTTCGAACTTTTCTCGTTGTATAATGCGGATTTTATTGAACTGAGAAATCTGAGCCGGAAGTGTATGAGTCTGCAGATTTTCCCAGGCTCTCAAACCGCGAATATACAGAAATCTGGATCCGCCCCCGTAACGACCTTTCAGAATTTGAGTCGTTCCGCAGGTGTAGAAGGTTCAAGCAATGAAATAGCTCAGCTGCTGTAGTCGACTGTATAAAAGTTAAGCCTACCACGTGACTATCGATCATGTGGGGGTACCCGTTGCGTCGTTTTACTAGAATTACTAATGAATTTGGGGTGTTTCATTTGCTCGCCCTACAATACAGGGTGGCTCAAAGTAAAACGAAAAGTAGCAAATCAGGAAACGTGAGGATAAAAGATTCGCGGGTCACTCCGTTACGTCTCTGCGTAATGGTTGGATGTACAAAAATTTCTTAGCGCTGTGGTGATCTTGATTCACGTAACAAATCCTGTTCCAGTGGTTATTCTATTTAGTTATTGATTTTTTGTTTGTTTCTTCATTTCGTACCGTGGAATTGCGCTAAGACCGCGACGTTCAGTGACAGCGGCTAAGTTTCCCGATTGGATCCTAATTCATTGAAATTTGAATGTATCTCTGTCTCGCGTAAGTGTAATAACGAGTCGTGATATATGTGCGATAACATAGATCATTGAATAGCTGTACATATATATATATGTACATACTACAGGCGAGTCAAGGAACTTGAATCCTGTGCAACTCTGCGTAACTGTTGGTATGCAATAAACTCTCTGTAGGTACCTACACGAGTTAGGCATTGTAGAATGCTTGAGTGTCCTTCTTATTTCCGCCATAACTATTCTGAAAAAAGTTTCTCTCTGGCAATTATCTCTTAAACTATACCTGTAATAAAAGACTGGGCAATGCAGCAGCATTATCTCTCAACTCGTTCTACGTTCGATAATTGTAGGTACATATATACTTCCTGTTCTTCAAAGATCATAAGATCATTATTATGTTGTAAGTTTTTATTGAGGGTACCAATACAGCGTGATTCAACAAATTCTACATACTCCAAAAATTAATAATAGCTTATCCCAAAGTTGATTAAACATCGAAAAATGGACTTTTTTTAAATCACTTGTCGTAAGGTTTCAGACACACGGTTGATTCGATTATGTCTCTCGACGTCTCATTTTCATCGAAGAGCAACTCTTCGTCATGCGAATGAGGGAAACTGCGAATAAAAAATCCTGTGATAAGTTATGGTCAGTTATTGAAATTTAGCGACAATATATAGTCACTCTTTTGCTGATAACTGGGTCCAAAATTTTTGTTATTTAATTTGTGCAATGAGTGCAGTGAATATAAGAGTTATGAATTTTCATACAAATTTAATATTTATGTATGTACATACTTCTCGTATAATACCAGCTTTACTTGATACCGTTTTTTTTAACACCTGTACGACTCACATACTCACCGGCATGGCACACCGACTCGATTTCTGTCTGCAAACTTGGGCTCCCCTAGGTGACCTGTGCATCCACCGAGTCGGTTAGGCGGGAGTTTTGAGACGGGTATAACGCATCTGTTGTCTTCAACGCCCGTCAACGTATGACGATGCGGAGTCTAGAAAGAATACAAATTAAGTTTTGATAGAGTAAATTTTAGTTCCATACATGTAGTGTAAAAAAAAACAATATAAAAATTCACTTTAATTTGTGTCTTAATTTTATCTTGATTTTGCAATTTTTTTATTGACGAAATTGACGAAAGAAAAGGGCAAAACTTGTGCGAATCATTGAAATTCTGTCAAACAAACCCATTTTTATTTCGTTTTTTTACTTCGCAATATGAAATGCAGAATTTTTTAAACTTATTTAATTATAATTAGATATCAAGACACCGTGTTGAAAACGAATCGCATGTTTTTGTACCTTCTACGGATCCGAAAAAGAATATAGGACTACGTAATACCAATGTGTAGAATGTGATCGTGGGCGGATATACGCACGGATAGGTGAGAGTGAGTGTGTCGCACACGCGTATTACCGTCTGCCTATACAGTGGCGCGCATTGGTTATACCTTTAGACTTTAGAGAAACCGAGACTCTGAGAGAGCTGCGCGTGAGAAGTCAGAAAACTGGTTCCGGAGACTTCAATGCCCGCTTGGTTGCGTAGAACGCGTCATACTCTCGCGTAATGGTATATCTATATTTATAACTACGTGGTTATATAGTACTACGAAAGATAACCACACGCGGATGTATCGCAACACTCTCGATCAATAAAAAAAAATTTTGAAAAAAAATCTAACGTGACTGTCACACTTGAGGAGTTACTTTTCTTTCGTTATACCACTTTCGAAAAATTTTGATGAAATTAGTTACAGCGCGAACGTTTATATCTGCAGTTTGTTGAATAGAGTGCAACTGTTGTTTTCTCAAAGTAGATATGTAAGATACACAATGTATACCTATAATATATACCTACAGATACAGTCACTTAAAAATAAATGCTAACGTAAGGTGGAATGACGTAACTTCCGGTATGCGGATGAGCGTCCGGCACAGTACGCGGTGTCTCCCTATTTAGTTATGTACTATACCTATTGTAATATGTATACATACATATATACTTACCATATCTTTGAATCTGTTAGATCGGTACACCCGGATAACCACAACCTATGTTGGTATATGTGCAGTTTCTATGTACCTGGAGAAGAGACATTTTGTGATTTTTGGAAGAAATGTGTCTTTTTGTTCTGACTTTATCACTCTATTCATATTAGTCCAAAAAAAATTTGAATCAGAAAGTGTCTTTTTCATGTGATGATATTTTTAGAATCCATTTAAAATTAATGATTAGAACTTTTTATCGACTGTAAACTGCTCATCGACAATAATTATTCGGCTTTATATTCATTGAATTGTGACGTCACGTGTGTGTACCATCTCGGTGACAATACACTTCTATTGAGGCATTTTGAACCGTTATACGCTATCTGATTACGTATCCGATGAATTTCATATATAAGTACTATATTAAGAAACTTGAGTCATTCGTTGATCTGCAGCCTTGAACACTAGCGAGTCACAAGATTCTCATTAATTCATCGTCGAATTGTTAGAATGGAATAAATTAAAAAAAAAAAAATTTATCTAACTTTTGCTATTCCAATTCTCCGCGGAGTCACAGCTGATATTTACTCTACTTGTATAATAATGAAAGAAACCGGAGGGAGATGATAATTTGAAAGTGAAGCTTCTCGCTTTTTTCTAGCCATTAACTAAAAACTAATTGGAAAGCGTTATTAATATTATATATACCTAGAGTGAACACATAGATCTAAAAGTTTCATTTTAAAATTGATTACCTTTTTTTCATTCGTCATGATATTTTTGAATACCATTGGTGCATTTTAAATAATTTTTAGGGAGCTTCAAAGTCACCCTGGTACCTACAGTGTACGTTCAATATATACATAAATGAATATCATCAAAACCTTCTCAAACACCGCGGTAAACATATCCTCACGTGTATATGAAGTAATCGTATGTTACAAAGATGATTTTTTTTTGTATAAATTATGAGTACTTCGTATGCAAGAAGAGACCCCACGTCCTTATAGTCTCGCGATCGCGTCGACGAGTCGACGGAAGAACGTACACTGTTTCGGAGGTACATCAACGACAGTCTAAATAACAATTTCATTCAAGTTCACGTCAGGCTAAGGCACAAAAGTGCGAATAACTTGAGCTTAAAATTGTATCATATATTGTACTTGAAAATGTTCAATATTAGCACTGAAGTGATCAAATTTGGGAATAATATTTGTGATTGTAAAAAAAAAGTAAACCATTTGGATAGGTTTACGTTGAATAAAAGCATTTTTATAACACGTGCATGAAAATTGGGGTATTGCATGGCAGTTTAGCGGGATGAAAGTGGCCGATTGCATGCCGGGACTGTAGAGTGCGGTTTGCGCATGCGCAGTCGAAACAACTGACAGCGTCTAACGCGAAGTTTGAGGTTAGGTCATAAGTTCTGTCCCGCTACTGCCATGCAACCCCATATTTTCATGCACTCATTATGAAAACTATCGTGTGTGACAAGGGACGATTGGCGATTTGCAACTTTCGTCCCTTGTCACACAATATACTATTGCGCATGCGCGAGGTGATACCGACTGTGAGATAGAAAGGTAAGGCTACCAGATTTGAAGTACTGAAATGCGGGACAGCACTATTGGTTCTCCCCCCCCCCCCCCCCCCCCCGAAATAATGTATGCATGTAATCATTTAGTTGTTCAATTTCTTTTAATAATGTTTGACGTGAGTGTAGGGAATTTACTATTTTATGACATTTCACATAAGAATTGAACTTTCAATATATTTTCTCATATTTTATAATCTTAGTATCGCAGACTAGCATTCTTGAGTCTCATATACGTAAGACTATACGCCTAGCGAATACTTGGGAAAAAAAAGTTGAAACGAACTCGCACATAATTCGGGACATACGGGACAATTTTTGTAAATGCGGTACGAATTCGGGTTAAAAAAAAATCCGGGACACTTGGCTGAAATCCGGGACTGTCCCGCCTAATCCGGGACGTCTGGTAGCCTTATAGAAAGGGACAGAAAACAGTCGGTCTGGCTTAAACTTGACGACATTTTGTACTTTTCGCGTTTACATTTTCGAAGATTCCCGATAAATAATACTGAAATTTTCAAGAAATGCGTCCAGATAGCTTTTAGATAGCATTTCAATCGATATATGTGAACGAAGTTTCAGAGATTTTGTATCACATTTAATCCACGGAGGTAGTACCATGATTTACATTAGTTTTAGCAGTCCTCAATGTCACGTGTTACGGAACGACGGGACACGACACGACGCGACGGTACCTATAGGTATTCCTCATTAGAGATTCCTAAATCGAAGTTGTTGGTACGGTACATAAGGACCGTTGTATACCTTCACCTTACCTTTATCTATAAATTACAATATTACGTATACGGTACGGTATTGTAGTAGCTGGCTACTCGATTTATTGTCCCTGCACTGTAGCGAGATTGTCCCTTGTGTATATTCAAAGGTATTCAAAGATACACGATTTCGAGGTACCGTTATACACTTCCGTGCTTTCCAACACTCGAAATGCAGGAAGACACGAATGTTTCTACTTGTCGTTCTTATTTTCGTGTACATAAAAGTAGATGCCGATCGTGGAAAAAAAATGCAATAGTTTCAGAGTCATTTTATATACAGGGTGTCTACCTCCTTGAAAAACCTGGAAGTCCTGGAAATCTCAGGGATTTTTTTTTCTCCTGGAATATCCTGGAATTCTCAGAGAATATCGGGTTCGCTCAGATAATTTTTTCAAGAGTGATCAATTGAAAAAAAAATTCTGCAAATTCAAAACCCGGATTAAATTGCAAAAAAAAAAAAATGAAAAAACCTAGTATATTTTGAGAAATAATAATAAAAATCGTATCTCTACACACCTGGAAGAACAAAAAAAAATCGCCTGGAATATCCTGTAATTTTCAGGGAATTTTAGATCCTGACTTGAGTAGACACCCTGTTATATGAGATCCTGGAAATTTTGAATCTGTTCATAATTTATACGTAGTACTTATTCAGTCTATTGTATACGGTCGTATCAACTCAATCTAGACTATAGAACATTGTAGGAATATTTATCTAGCATCGAAATAATGGCATCGCTTTTCTGCTAGTAACTAATATCCGCGCATACTACAGTTAGGTAAGGTTCACAATATCCAGTTCTTGATTTTGGTGACTATTGTATTTTGGTGATTTTTCAAACTTCATAGTTAAATTTTTGAACTCAACTTGGGTGTTGTACCAATTCTTTGAGTCTGGCCCGAGGGGGTATCCACTTCAAAATGTGGTGTCCCAACAATTTCACATTTCACAATCATTTCATAGGCATTTCATGAGTATTTCATGGGTATTTCATGGCATTCCATAAGTATTTCATGAGATAACTGTCCCAACTATTTCACGAGTGGATACCCCCTCGGTCTGACCACTTGCAGTGCTGTTTAATGTACATACAGGGTTAATTTTCAAGGATAATACAGACTGAAGTTTGTCCGAATCGAGAAGGATTGGTCCAGAACTATCTCAATGCTCCTTTTTCGGTTCTAGCCAACTTGAGACTGTATCGTTGTTAAGAATTCACCCTGAATAGTCGTATGACCAGATTCATAGGGAACTCATTGTCAGTATGATATTTGTTTGGCTATGAGATTCTATCCTGACAATGAGTGAGTCAAAGGTAAATTGTGTCATTCATATCACATTAGACTAGATATCATTTTTTCCATTGTCAATAGGGTATCAACCTCTCGGTTCGTCTGAAGACTCCACTTGAAAATATAATGTGATCTTTATCTTGGAAATTCGAAGTGGGCACACATACTTGCATTATAAGTTATAACTTGGCCAGTATACGCCGATCATGATAAATCAGGTTGGATTGACTAAGCAGATAGAGCGGACATAGGTACATACGTATGATTGGTAACACGGTAATATATGTTATGGGCGTTTTCATATCGCTGTATGTATTTTATGTAAACATCGTATTATTTTCCTGTTCACCGATCATCCGCGCATACATGCACAAATAATAACGCACTCTTGACTTTAGAACGTTTCGAATACCGTTCAACGAGATATAATTGCTACCGGGAATGTTGATCGTGTAAACTTACTAGTCTAGCGAACTGCATACTATGCCAGTGTCAAGACCTGTATTACATACCTTTAACCAATTATCGTAACATAGATTTCCATTTCTATACTGAGATAAATAAAAGAACAGAAAATACTGACTTAGCAATAGTTTCTGTTCTAAAACACTGACAAATTAGTAACTAATTTACTCACTAGAGAAGAACTGATAAATCCCCTCTTTTCCTAGTATGCTCTTGAGTTTTGATCAAAACTGCTCTACTTCTAGTCATTTTCTATTACCTATATATCTACCTGTATTTCGATATGTACAACAAACACATGGGACGAATTGACATCCTGCCGAAACCACCTCGAATATATTGTGTAATGGTATTGTATGAATGCTCATCGATAACATGTACACAGAACACGGTCGTTTTTTGTATTTCATACCTGCAGCTTTCCTTTTAATTTAGCGAATCGCACAAACAGAGATCCTTTCTCTATCGGTTATCTTTCCACCTCGCTTATTCTGCGGCTCATCCAGTCTTATGAATTTTTTTATTTCTACTTCCTCTAGCACTGCGGAGCAACTGCCATGTTCCTGTCAGTCAGATTGTTACTTTTATATTCTACATTGTACCTTACATACTGATCCAAGTGCAAAATTATCTACATAACTTTGAACTTTTGTTCTATATCTGCTAGCATTCTATGTGGCTCAACCATTCATCACATGCTCCAATCATTCACGTAATAGCTGCAGCGTAAACTTTGTCGAGATCGGTATCGTCGTATCGTCTCACCTGACGTGACAATGACTGACAATTTTTTCTTAATCCCATTCAAATGAGTCATATATCCTAGGTACAAACTGGAGAAAAATATATTTGCTTTGATGTTTAGTCGAAGCTTTTGACTAGAATGAAGAAAAAAATTCTTCTATAATGGTCGCCGTCGTTCTTTGAAGTGAATTAAATTCCAATTGGAACGGAATACATAGAACAGTGCTCGAGAGAGAATAGAGTACAAGATAATAAGGAATGTGGCGAAGATGATTCAAGATTAATTAGAGCGTTGCGTATCATTAATTTATACGATCAGTATAGAAAAGTGGGTAGGTAGCAATACTCGACGCTGATACTAAGACGCTTCGGATGATCATACTGATCCCATGTTTATTAGCTACCTGCACCGGATGTGTAACCTCTTCTGTATAAATTTAACATCGATATGGACTAGACTAGTGCAGAGAGTGCCGATGTATCCTTACTTGGTTGCAAGTCCGTCTACCATAAGGATACACCTGTGTATGTATGTACGTACCTTGTGTTTAATCAAGGAGCTGCACAATCCACACGTGCAATTTAAGTCGTCAGTCTTGAATCAATGAGCGGTGATCCTACGATCACGTTTCACAGACTTCATTATACAGCGTATATGCCTATACATTGCAAAAGCGACACGCATTCTGGATATAAATTTACCTCTATCGTATCGTATTGACTGTATGTGTCTGAATGTACGTTTTAGGAGAATTACACGCATTGCACATGGCATTCTTTTAATTATACCAGATCGTTAGAACGAAATCCAAAGGTTCACATTGCACTAATGATTTGGTGGTAAAAAGTCGAGTCGTTTGAAGAAATGTTCTTTTATAGCGTGAAGGTACTGGAACATGCGACTTTATAATTTGACAATAATTCATCAAAGTCCCATTGGCTATGGTTCGTTAGTTCAAAATTTATTTTTCTTGCACAATTAAAAAGTTATGACGACTTTCCCACTCTGTGTGTGTGTTTTTTTTTATTCCTGAATTTATTTGAAACTAACTATGAAAGAGCCGGATATAATTGACCGTGTAAACTTAATTGGCTTCGTATACAATACTGAGTAGTTTTCTTCGTTCTACTTCTTCAAACTGTGTCCGATAATTCTACACGGATCATAGATTTTTCGTGTGATAGAAAGATAGAAAGTTATATCAGTCCATCAAACTCTTCATGAAAAAAATGCAACTTGCATGGAGATAACGTTTGTAAACATTGATTGATTATTATTCAATGACCCAATCACTGTTCTTATCTTGAAGCGTTATACTACTCCAAGTTGGGCAAGATTTCATCAAGATATATATAATAAAGATACTATAAACAATGTCTCAATAAAAATAATCCTGGTCAGATAATTAAACGGAACGGATTAAGATATCGATTATAGAACGTCAAATTTTGACAGACAACGATTTATGTACATCAATTTTTTTTTGTTTCTCATAAAGATTTTTCTTCTGATTTGACTATAACCAGATTATGCGAATATGCATGTTTTATAAAACTTATCAAACAATAAGAATCGCGTGTCCAGCAGAATTATCCACTTTGCATGTGCTATCAGGATGCAACGACGTTGACTGTATAATTTCAGACAAACCCAAGGATAGGGTTCATGTACTGCAGATCGAAGGAAGAATACATATGCGTATCTCTACTCTTATTACTTCTTTTTCATTCAATTCCAAACGTATAAATTCTTCGTCGTTTCTCGATGTCCTCAAACCTTGTCCTCGTTGTCTTCGAGGTTCGCAAGCAAATTGAACCTAATCTTCATTGAACTCTGATCCAAATTGCAGAATATCCTGTTCTTCCCGTCCTCGGCATTAATTAATTGCGTTACATCCATAAATGGTCTATATAAATAAATCGTTGCGTATTTTTATGTTTCAGTTTTTACCGCCTTATTGACGACAACATCCGAGGCACCCCAAGACGCGATTGGTTACGACTCCAGTGAAAATTCGCGAGAAGCTTACTTCAACGGCTCGGCATTTCTCAGGCTTGCATCAACCATATCCGTTCATAGACACAGTGGCCTAAGTTTCCGAACTTGTGACGGTGGGAAGTTATTCACACAAAATTTCGGGTCCGATTTCATAAGCTTGGAAGTCACTCCCGAAGGTCTCCTATTCTTTGCTATAATCGAACAGCGAAGATACGAAGCGAGATTGAACGCCAAACTTTTGAACAATGTTTGGCAGAACGTTAACTTATTGTTCAGGCTGGGTAATTTTACTCTCAGTGCTGCTGGACATACTCAGGTACAATTATTACCACTCATTGCAGTTATTACTCGCATTTGCTTAACAAAAATTGGATATAGAAGATAACAAAATGTGAACATTGGTGTTATCTCATTTTTAGGTGATTGCCAACGCTACTTACAACTCGGCTATCCTCAGTCTCCCCGAATATGACGTTAATGGGTCATTGATAATTGGCGAAGGATTCAAAGGATGCATTTTACAAGGACCTGGTATTTTGTTCAGACGTAACGAAACTGTGAATAACGGAGCTGTGTTTGGACCATGTCCTATGGAAGCTCAAGGCTGTGAGTTTTACATTTGATCTATATTTTAGGCACTTTATAATATAGCCGATAGCTCAGGCTCTTGATTTTGTATTTTGTCCCAAAGTAGGCTCGAAATCTTTGGCACTTTATGTGGAACAATTGAGAATTATAAAAAATAGAATCCAGTTTAATTGTACAGACTACGCATAGTCAGTGTTTTCAAACATTAGTGAGACTCATGAATAAAAGGTGGATTAATAAAAGTCCAGTCTAAAATAGACGAGATATCAATTTTCAGAGTCATATCATCAACTGAATTGCCAAAGTTGCAGTGTATCATGCTTCGATGACTGAGTGTTTGTGAAATTTATTGTCACAGTAAAAAATTTGCAAGCGAGTGTTATTTTGTGTCGTCCTATTTGCTACTCACTCGTTCGTTCAATACTTTTTTCGTCAGCTATTCATTGTAAGTTCCAGTATTTGTCTGAGAATGTTAAGTGAAATCGTTAGAATATCACATATTCATTAGAATATAATAATCACACAATTATCATTAGATCATTGACGTCATTCCTTCTTTTAATTCTACACGATCGTAAAATTATCCGATATCCAAAAGAACATGAATATCTCTTCATTGAATAAAATTTACACCGATTTGAAAAAAATGATTCTCAAAAATAAGTCATACCTACTTGGGTCTCTCATATTAATTAAATAGTCACGCCTTGGTAGATCTATAGATGAACCTTTACGTTTTTTTTTTCTCAAACGAAGTAGTTCTAATTCACACAATTTTCTATTTTCGATTTTCTTTTGAAGTTACACACAACAACCTATACCAGGTTATCACCCATTTATCATATTGCATTAGAAAAATTTGTTAAGTTTGAGACGCTACTCGACGTAGGCTAGATGTGTGGTGTGTGCATGGCATTGCATTATATTACAGGTGGTCCAAACACTGCTGGTGCCCTATCGGCAGTGACTGTTTCAACCACAGACTTCTGCCACAACGAACCGTGCATGATGCATGGAACCTGCGTCTCTCGACAGGATCGCTATGAGTGCCATTGTTACGCTCGATACTCCGGCAACAACTGTCAAATCGAGAATGGTAGAGTTTGACGACGATCTTTTTTTACATTACGTTTTTTTTCTTACTCTGTACTCCGGAGACAGCGAATATCTCAAACAGCTAAATGTCCATTCAATTCCAAACCTTTGATACCATGACGTAGTTTGTAAATCCGCTGTCAATGTCAAACAATATCAAATATTCGCTGTCTTCAAGTTTAGATAAATTCGTAGGTGGGGCCAATGGATGGATTTTAAGCATATATGAGAAATTTTTAACGCAGTGTCCAAACTGTGGATATAATTGCACAGACTAGCCATGTCACACTGTATACATTTTCACACATTAATACAATAACATCACCGCTTATTACGTTGCTTAAGAAATGCTTAGTCGTTACACTAACACACAGATATATGCATGTTTTTTTTTGTTAAATATATAGAAAAAAACTAATTTAAATATAACTCATAACAAACGAAGCAGAGATACTCTGCGCTCTCCCTTTACAAGTGGAACCATTTGAAATGGGATGATTACTACAGCTGATCTTGTAATATTTGTTTTTAGAATTCGTAAAATCATCTGTTACTTATGTGGGCTAAAGATTCCATTACCCATTCAACAGTTTGTTTAAATCGATTCACATGATTACAGGCGACCCATGCAAGAGCGCTCCGTGCCAAAATGACGGTAAATGTACGGAAGATTCGGACGGTAATTACAGCTGCACTTGTGGCCCAGGATTCACAGGTCGTCTGTGCGAGTCCCAGACAGGAGAAACCATCTGCGAGCCTAATCCTTGCAGGAACGAAGGAACTTGTACCGCTCTTGCCGAAAACGAATACAAATGCCAATGTAGTCCAGGATGGACAGGGACGAATTGTGAGACCAATATAAACGACTGCATTCCTAATCCTTGCAGAAATGGTGGAACTTGCGTCGACGGCGTCAATAATTACACTTGCCGATGCGATAGGACAGGGTAAATGATATTACGATCAGCAAGCGAGGATGTGAATTGAAACTTCGATCCAACTAGTCAATTTAATAACCACTTTCATTCAGATACCGGGGTTTGAACTGCGAAGTGAACATCGACGAATGTTTAGACAACCCGTGTCTGAATAACGGAGAGTGTTTCGACAATTACGGTGGCTACATATGTAGCTGCCCGACGGGTTTCGAGGGACAAAACTGCGAGTTTAATCTGAACGAATGTCTGTCCATGCCTTGCGGCAATGGAGGATCTTGCGTCGACGATGTTGGCAGTTATCATTGTAACTGTCTGCCTGGTTTCACTGGACGACACTGCGAGTCGCATGGACTTTGCGAAAACGCTCCCTGCCCAACGAACAGTATTTGCATCGAAGACGGTCACGGACCTCAGTGCGTATGCAAGCCTGGATTCATGGGGATCCCACCCACTTGTACCATCAATTATTGCGCCAGCAACCCGTGCATGAACGGAGGCAGTTGTACCAGCGACAATGATGGATTCAATTGCACATGCACCGCAGAGTGGAAAGGTATGCATACGGCTTTAACAGTTTTGTAAGCTTCGTTTTTCATTTTTGTGTTATGACTAATGAAGTGTGTGACTCTTCCATCATTTGTGATTAAAACACGTTGCTTTTGTGTAAAACTTTTGTTCCGCATGGATTGATTTTGTAAAACGCGTATTTTGTTCTCTGTTGTGTTGTGATGTACGAACATTAGGCGCAACGTGTAAAGCACCTGCTTCTGATTGGTGTTCGACATGTGGGAATGGGGGTACATGCACTGAAACCGTTGACGGCATTACGTGTCAGTGTCCAAGATTTTGGACGGGGCGTCAGTGCGATCAACAAATTACCTGCGATGACTTACCTTGTAAACAAGCCTCTGCTTGCCATGATTACGTAAGTACATCAGGCGCGGCATCGTTTTTTCTTTTCGTCTCGATATTTTCAGTCGATTATATCGATTATATCGATCATTGCATCTGATTTCGCTTTGTTTATTTACCATTCAATTTATTCATGATATAATTATAAAAAAAGAATCAAACATATTTGTGTTGTGTTGGGTCATTGAAAATACTCGTGGTTTTCTCTCAGTTATTACTACACTCTATAGTATCTTAAAATTACTGTGTTTACTCACTGGATTTGCTTGATTGTTGTAACGCACTATACAGCCAGGCGGCTACTACTGCAATTGTGAACCTGGATACACTGGGCCAGACTGTTCGATTGATTTGGACGAATGCGCGAGCGACCCTTGTCGCAACGGTGCTAATTGTATCGACAGCTTAAATAGTTACTACTGCCAGTGCCTCCCTGGCTATACTGGTAAATCATACATCTTACTTTATGCTTTATGAAATTCCATCGACTCGTTCAGCAGTTTCATCTGAACTCGACTTGCTATGTTTACAATGAATACTGATTATTGATAATCAGGCTAACGTGTGCTATGCTGTCATATGTACTCCTCAATGTTCGCTCACCATGTGACTGCACTCTTTACTTTCCTGAATCGTTCGGTATGCCTGGACTTTTTCTTACCTCTTAATGTTCTGCCTCTAATCTCTAATGTAATGTTCAATAGTGTTGTTTTTTCCATACTCTTTGATCGTATCCGTGTTATCGTGTATTTTTCTCAAATTAGAGATGTTTCTGTGTGATCTTTTATCGTGACAATGGAATTAAATTGAAAAATCGCGATTTACAGCATTGTTACTTGATCGAATAATTCTCTTCCTGAAGTTATTGAGATTGAGGATGACATCGTTGACTCTTATGTAGAATTGCAAATTAACAACAGCATTATTATTTCCATAGGTAAAAACTGCCAAATCAACATCGACGAGTGTCTTTCGCAACCTTGTCAAAACGGTGGTACATGCGTGGACAAAACAAACGGCTATCTATGCAATTGTACTCGTGATTTCACGGGAAGTCATTGCGAACGAGAATACGACGCTTGTGCAAATAATCCTTGTAATAATAACGGCACTTGTAGTCTCCTGCCAAGATCGAGATGGGATTACGTATGCGAGTGTCCTGCGGGATTCAATGGAAAAACATGCGATAATAACGTAGACGACTGTGTGGGTGCCAAATGTCCAGACGACAGAGTATGCGTCGATGGGATCGCCGGGTACGAATGTGTATGCAGAGAAGGATATCAAGGACCAAATTGTACTTCGATCGTTGAACATTGCGCGAGTAATTCGTGCAACAACGGCACATGCGTCGATCTAGGTGAAAGTTTCGAGTGTCACTGCGAAGAAGGATATACAGGTAAGAAAAAAACCCGTTTAACTGATGAATATCAACGATTAATCTAAATCTTTTTCTATTTGTAGGGATACTTTGCGACGAAGACATAGACGAGTGTAAAAAGATCGATACATTGTGTAACAATGGAATTTGTATAAATACAGACGGAGGATACAACTGCTTTTGCACGCCAGGATTTTCGGGAGGTCATTGCGAATTGGAGATTGACGAGTGTTTATGTGGTCCTTGCGAAAACAACGCTACTTGTAAAGATAAGATAAATGCATTCGAATGCATCTGTCCACCTGGTTATACTGGAAAAACTTGTGACACAGACATCGACGAGTGTGCGAGTAGTCCGTGTTTGAACGGGGCAACGTGTGTCGATAAGATCAATTCTTTCATGTGCATATGCTTACTTGGCTTCACAGGACCAAATTGCCAGATAAATATCGACGATTGTAAACCCCCGCCGTGTTTAAATAATGGAATGTGTATCGACGGTATCAATAGTTACACTTGTAACTGCTCCGATACTGGATTCGACGGTCCGCACTGCGAGAATAATATCGACGATTGTTTATCCGCCCCGTGTGTAAACGGCGGCACTTGTCTCGACGCTATTAAGTCTTACAGCTGTGAATGTTACACCGGATACAAGGGAACTAATTGTGAAACCGATATCGCCGAATGTGAGAGTTCACCCTGCCAATACAACGGCACTTGCTTAGAAAGATCCAACCAAGAATTGTACAAGAGCAATGCCCCAACTTTGCCTGCAATATTCAAAGATACTGCCTTCAGCTATGCAAATGCCAGCGGGTAAGATTCATCGACCGTACTTCTGATCGATCTGAGAAGACCTTCTCTCAAAACAATCTAATATTATCAAAAAAAATTTCAGGTACGAATGTATTTGCGTGCAAGGTGTACTGGGAAGAAATTGCGAGATTAATATTAACGAATGTGAGAGTAATCCGTGCGTGCACGGGAATTGCGTGGATAGAATCGGTGGATATAACTGCGACTGCGAGATTGGTTTCGAAGGCGAACATTGCCAAGACGACATTGACGAATGCAAGGTCTATGGACCCTGCAAACACGGTATCTGCACGGACCGACAAGCGGATTACAATTGCACATGCGAAGCAGAATATGGTGGCAAAAATTGTTCCGTCCTCTTGATCGGCTGTGAAGGCAGCGCATGTAAAAATGGTGGTACGTGCAAACCGTATTTAGAAAACGAAACGGAACATCACTTCAACTGTACCTGTCCCAATGGATTCCACGGCGATACATGCGACAATGTAAGCACTGCTTGTAATCTTTATCCTACAGTTGAAATCAAACTACCCACATCTTACGTTTTTGCTTTATCGTCTTATCTTTTCCAAGGAATTGGTAAATAACGAATTATTCCATAATTTTTACGTACAGTAGGATCTAGTATGCTTGAAAAGGAAGCTTATCAATTCGATGGGATGAATATATTCGCTCTTTTTCTCTCAGATAACATCGATGTCGTTGTCTGGAAGTTCTTACGTAATGGTGAACACGACACGGGACGAAGGATACGACATACAGTTTCATTTTCGAACAACATTACCCAACGGTCTTATAGCCATGGGTAAAGGAATGACGTATTACATTCTGGAGTTAGTTAACGGCAAGCTTAACTTGCATTCCAGTATTCTGAACAAATGGGAGGGTGTCTTCATCGGCAGTGGTTTAAACGATTCCAATTGGCAAAAAGTATTTGTCGCCATAAACACTTCCCATTTGGTCCTATCCGCCAATGAAGAACAAACCATATACCCAATAAATATAAACGAGGGAAACAGCCATCACACATCATTCCCGACTACTTTCATCGGCGGGACGACGAGCGATCTTCGCAGATTAGCTCATGGACCACCATCGTTTGTCGGATGTTACGAAGACGTGGTCATAAACGGAGAATGGGTAAGTTTGCCTCCTCAATTTTGTACCATCGATCGAAATTATCTTTGCCTCAAAGATAAAAATTTAATGTTATTACAGGTTTATACCGGTTTATCCTCGAAAACAGTTGCTATGGTGAATGTGGAGTCGGGTTGCGCACGCGAGGAACAATGCGATCCAAATCCGTGCAAAAACGGTGGTCATTGCACGGACAGATGGCGAGATTTTTCGTGCAGTTGTGAGCGTCCGTATCTCGGCCATACTTGCCAATACAACATGACGGCTGCTACTTTTGGACACGAAAACATCACCAATGGCTATGTCACGGTGAAAGTGACGGACATGGCCAGGCGTGCGATCAGGTCTATCGTCGATATCTCGATGTTCATTAGGACCAGACAAGATACGGGGGATATTTTCTACCTGGGATCTGAATCCACCACTCAGTTTGACGGAAAACAAGAAAAACCTTACATTCGAGCTCTGCTGGAGCACGGGGAATTGCTGGTCAAGATACAGTTCAACGGATCGGAGGCCTATGCCGTAGGAGGTGTTAAGTTGAACGAAGGAAATTATCACCTGATCCAGGTTGTCAGAAACGTAACTCTGGTTCAGGTAAAGATAAACGGGACTGAATATTTTCGAAAGACTATCGGAGCGACTGGACAATCGAATGTAACAGTATTGTACTTAGGAGGTTTGCCTCAGACGTCCAGATACAGTAGACAAGCTGACGGTCGACAAATGGAGGTACAGCAATCCCCGCAGGTGAATTTCAAAGGGATAATACAGGATGTGCAAATATCTAACGGCTCAAAGACTATGGTGGTAGAATTCTACCGGTTGAAAGCTATGGATATACCAACGCCGATTGAGTTCGGGTCGGTTACATTCGACAGAGAAAAAGTCTTGGAGGGTGTAGTCTCCGACGCTGTTTGCGACAGCAACCCGTGTTACCATAACGGAACTTGTCACGTTACCTGGAACGACTTTTGGTGCAAATGTCCGAGAGGATACACGGGCAAGATGTGCCAAGAGATGGAATTTTGTCAACTTCAAGACTGTCCGACTGGATCAATATGCCGTAATTTAGACGACGGATACGAATGCGTGGCTAACGCCACTTTGAACGGAATCGATGACTCGTTCACTTACATCTATAAGCAATCGGAAGAACAAAATATCGTCGAATCTACAATCGGCAGCATAGAAATCACCTACAGATCACAAACCGGTGGTGTTTTAATGCACATCGTGTCTAAAACCGGGGACCGAAGTTTCGTCGTGTCTGTTATAAAAGACAACATAACGATATCATGGAATTTAGACATCGATAATCGAGGGACATTGTCTTTGGGAAAAAGTATCCCGGACGGGAACTGGACCTCCATTGTGCTCAAGTTAAACAACGACTCCATCGAAGCTGGCTATGCAAACTCCAACGACGAAGCTGTTCCCATATCTAGTCCGCATTTCAGTTTTTCGTTGTGGAACGAGTTACTGATTGGTGGAATAGTAACACTAGGTGGTCTCGGCGGTGGCACCTCAGACAGGAATAGCTACGCTATAGCCGGAACTGACAACACTTACAGAAACGGCGGTGCCCTGGACGGTAATTCTGTTGATTTTCCTGATCACATGATGAGCACAGCAATTCCACCATACGGCATGGCGTCAGGTAATTATTCAACTTGACGAACTCACATGCTACACTATCATAACGTGATCCTAATTTGAATCGCTGTTTTATAAATTCTCAGGAGACTTGTTCAAGGGCTGCCTTGGCGTAGTTAGAATTGGTCCTATGCTGCTGCATTATTTCACTTACGACGAGGTATACAAGAACGCTAAATTCACACCAACGGAATACCTTGCTCTGGAAGTAGCGGGTAATTCGTCGAACCGTGAGAACATAGGATGTCGTTTGTGTTTTGATAACGATTGTAAAAACGAGGGTCATTGCTTGGACAAAGTTAACAGTTACATATGCGAATGTCATCCTGGATATATAGAGGATGATTGTTCAGTTGACAAAGACGAATGTATCGATAACCAATGTCAAAATGGAGCTAATTGCAAGGATGCCGTAGCCTATTACGAATGCGAATGTACCGACGGTTGGGACGGTCCCCTGTAAGTTGTTCGTAGCAGATTTATTGTTACTTTACAACCATAAACATTTACTAATTCGCTAAATGTTTCAGCTGCGAGAAAGATATAGATGAATGTGTGACCAAGAGTCCTTGCCACAACGGTGGTTCGTGCTTCAATCTCCCCGGTTCGTTCATTTGCGAATGCACTGAGGAATATACAGGGAAATACTGCGACGAGCTGAAGTTAATCACCTGCGAAAATCAACCCTGTTGGAACGGTTCTACCTGCAACAACGTCGTCGATCCGATTACTAGAAATAATTTCACTTGCATATGTATGAAAGGGTACGAAGGAACTCTCTGCGACACTCCTTATTGTACCGATAAGAAACAGGGTAATAAATGCAAGTACGGAGGAACGTGCGATATCGTCTATGAGGTAAAATAATCGTCAAATACATCTAAATCATTTTTAATTTGAAGCCAGCGAATCTATCAATCTAATCTTTTTTCCACAGACTCCGCAATGCACATGTCCAACTGGTTACACCGGCATGTATTGTGAAACAAATATCGACGATTGTGTCGAAGCTGCAGACGGCACTCCTCGCTGCAGGAACAGAGGAAAGTGTATCGACGGAGTTAACAGTTACACCTGTGATTGTACAGGAACGGGATATTCTGGTCGTAACTGTACCGTTGACGTAGACGAATGCTTGGATCAGAATATGAACTGTGGCAACGGTCAGTGCAAGAACCAGCCAGGAACTTATCAATGCATATGCGAACGTGGCTATTGCGGGAATCAGTGCGAAGTCATAGATCCATGCATCGAGGTGAGACTGTCGTCGCGTAATTACACGCAATCTCATTTATCGATCATGCGACAACTCATTTATGGAAACAATTATTTTAGGAACCCTGCCAAAATCAAGGAACTTGTGAGTGCCTCGGTGACTCTGGATACACTTGCCACTGCACTTCGGATTTCAGGGGTCACAACTGTACAGAGGTAAGCGAATTAATTTATAAGACTGAATGAAATATCACTAAGTTTCGAAAATGTGTTCGATCAATAAAATAATGATTTAATTTCGCTTTTGCAGCAGGAACGTTCCCTAGGTAGCCAGGCGCTTGATATAGCTGTGATAGTTGGCCCGATTGTGGGATGCTTGCTTTTGATAGGCGCAGGATCTTTGATAGCGCTTTTCATGATGGCAAGAAAGAAGCGAGCGACTCGTGGAACGTATAGTCCCAGCGCTCAGGAGTTTAGTAATCCTAGAGTTGAAATGGACAATGTGATGAAACCTCCGCCGGAAGAAAGATTGATCTAGGTAGATAAAATTTAATGGAAAAAGAATTCATCGTCAGTTAAAAACCTAGTCCTCTGAATAAGTTATTATTTTTTTTACTCTTCAACCGCAATGAGATTTGTTCTTCTTCAAGCGTTGTTGTTTTCACAGCAAGGTCTAAGGACATACGTAGAGTTCCCGTAAAAAACTTAACTGAATATCAAACATTCTCATTTTTATACATGATCGTAGATTGTGCATTTCGTAATTTTTCTACAGCTGGAAGAGAGGATACATTTTAATATCAACTGTTCTTTTTTATCAAATGACTAGTAAAGTTACGTTGCGGTTCCTCAATTAACAAATATCAATATTGAGTTTCGGAATAACTTCTCCATGAGTGCATTAATTTGAATTATGAATTTTTCCGCCTTTTCAATGTTTTTGTATCCGACGAAACGTGGTATAACTTTTTTATTCGATCATTTTACGAAAGAGACTAAATGAACGGAGTACACATGCATTTCGATATTGTTGGATATGAACTTTGCTTGGCGACAATAATACTAAGTATATTACGAACTAGCGTTACAAAAATGTAAAATCAAGTATTATGCATTGTGATTGGAACATTGTGAAGGTGAATGCACTCTGTTAGGTTCCTGAATGTACTCAGTATGAGATTAATGGTGATACTTAAACTAAACAAAACCATTCAAAGTGTACTTAAACGATAATAAGTGTCCTTAATATTAAATAGTTTACTTAATACTAAGGAAGAAGGCCTCTAAGTATAACGCAACCCGTCCAATTAGTGCCTAGTATATAATATACGACCACTTATGAAATGATTAAAGACTTAAAAGTATCTGAAACATTCCCTACATTTGACTCGATGAAGCATAATCTGATATCTTTATATCTTAGACGTGAGCAATAAAAGCAAATACATAAGTAACAAAATTATTAATATGTAACAAATGATATTGATAATTATTATAATTAATCTATTTATAAATGGTATGAAAGTACTTAAATCATAGATACACATTATTACCTATTTTATTTTATGAAATCGAAATGGTTCTCGAAAGAGACCTTTGTTAATTTTTGTAAATATTTTAGATCATAAGTTAGAAGTATCAGTCACTGTTTTCTTTTACTTTTTTCAATTTCAACATTTTCACATGCATGTATTTAAGTTCAACTTGGTATGTTACTTTTACCATGGCGACCAAAGTAATAGTGGCAAAAGCATGTTACGAACTTAACTTGACCCACGTAAAATAAGGACTATGAATCGGGAGGAGATTCAGGTTTAAAAATATTCCTGGATTAAAGGAAAACAAGGAACTTGGTCAAGTTGGATCAAATCTGCTAGAATAAAACTTCTCAATTATAGCAATAAAAATTAAGTTTGGTATGTTACACTAATCATAGTAGTGAAGAGATTCCGTTACGATGCAATCTATGGCGTAAGATAAAATTAGAAAATAAAAAATTTGGATTACGTGTGTAAGCGGATACATTTTGCTAGGGAGACTGAAAGTTTTAAGTTTTCGTTTGAACGGATGAAAATAACACTGTGTACGAGTGTGGATAATTATTTTTACAATCTCGAGAGTATTAAGTAACATGAATTTATGTATGTAAAACAGTTGATTGTACAAAATAAAACTGCATACATTTATAAGTCTATGCAAATTACTATTGCGTTATTCTCATTTCTTTCGATTTTTTGATGAATTTTTGTGAATTCATTTAATTTCGAAAATGGTAGACAGTTGCTCGGAATATAGTAGGATCACAGAATGTCTTGAAAGACGTATATTATTTATTTTCATTTCGCAACTTTGTATAATATTTACAGTTTTTTTTCAACTAACTAAAGATAACTCAATTCCATACATGGTCATATCGTTGAGCATGTCATTTTCATAGGGATTTATTGATACTTTGGAAAGATGAAGGAAGCTTTTGAAAAGCTGTCTTCGATCATCAGACTTTCCGAATGAAAATGAAGACGCCAGACAGGAATCGGCGAATAAAATAAACGTAATTATTCATTTTTAAATAAGTAAAACAATATAATAAATTTTTGAACGAATACTCTAACTGAGTAGAAAGTATTCAAACAGTATTTACAATCCAAATAAAATCAAATAAAATAAAATATGCACATATTGCTCTTATCGTTACTAACTAACGTACGATCATATCGTCAAATTGAATTCTATAGTGATGAACGTTAAACCCATCCAACACGTTTTCCGTTAACTTTAGCCAACTTGTCTCGTGATATTTTGTCAAAGAATAATAGTCCTGCCGCTCTCTCAATACTCTCCGGTGGTACCTGAAGAAAGAAATGAATTTCATTAGTCAATTTTCGAATGCTAGAATGCAGAAGGTAGATTTATTCATTTATTCAAAAAATATTGTGTAAATTAAATAATTGGGGAAAATATGATACCTGAAAATTTGCAAGAGGTGTAGCGTCGTCTATTGGAACATTGGGCATAACGAAAGCTTCCATCTCCAATTTTGAGTCCTTAGTTTCGCCGACGATTATTTTATAAAAATGTGTGGGAACGGCGACATGATTATTTCCAATTACTTCATACCGCACATACTTTTTGCCATCCGCTTCTTTCCTGTAAACAGCAATTCGATTCAAAATTCATCCTTTGATGTGTATGAATAAAATGTATCGACTAATGAATAAGTTTTTTTTTAATTTCCCCCACCGAGAAAGTTGAACCATACTTACTTAGGGAGGTAAAGCGGTCCCGTACAGACATACACATCTGTATAAACGTCGGTCTTCTTTCTTACATATTTTTCCAAATTGTTCCAAGCATTTCTGTTAAAACCGACACCAACTTGCGGCGCGATATTCGTCAGGTAAAAAGTCTGCTCTACGTGCTTTTGATGGGCTTTGTGATTACCAGCCGCTGCCATATGACCACGATCATAGCCGCTACGCTTATAATCCGCGTTATCGGACCTATTCCCAAAAAAAAAAATATATATATTAAATGTGAAAAAACACGTCAATGGGTTCGATGGGATTCGTACAATCTGAGAATATCGAAATATCGCGAACTTTCATGATCTCACCTAAAATAGGGATGTATGCTATCGTCTGGTTTGAAATCGCATTTGGATCTATCAACCTCTTCGTTTTGCCTGCAATTCGTCTTGGAAAGATGTTCGAATACCCAATGAGGAACTCTGGTACGTCTGTCGTAAGACAGTACAAAGTCATCGTAAGACCTGACGTGGTCAAGACCAGGGAATCCAAACTTCATTATCTGCTTGCCAAGAGGGTAAAAAAATAGTCATTACAAAACATGCAAAGAAATTTTTATAAGATTTATTTTCAAATTTTAGCGGAATAAACAAAAAAGTATCCATCCGTTTGAACTTTTAGGTTAAGTAACGAAATGAAGCGATACCGACCTGCGAGACCCTTGAGGCGGTTGTAGAAAGAGCCGAAGATCCTATCTCCAGTTTGTTATCCGAAGGAGGAAGGGGAGTGGCTGCAGAAACGGTTCCAAAAATTGGAAGTCCAGGCATGTTTTTAATGCTTATCTGGGACAGGAGGCTGGTCTGACTGTCTCGATTTTCTTTAACGTGTTTCCACTTCTCGAATAACTGACCAGCGAACCATCCACCGAGACCGACGCTCGTTAGCGCCGTTATTTTCAACGCTATACCGGACGCGTTTGCCATTATTTTAATAAATTAAACAAGATTAAATTCAACACACTATCGTCAAGGTTTGGTAAAAAGTTTGTTACATCAACAACGCAGAAGATAGCAGACGATGCCTCGTGGAATTGTGTCACTCTACCGCGCAGACGCACTGCCATCACACAACCTCGACGCAATCGACAACGATACTCGTTCAAATTTCGAACCGTGTCCCGCGCTTCGAAAACAAAAGACGGTAGATCACGATCGCATGCTGTGGTGTAAGAACGCATTGAGCAACAACGGGTTGCGACTAAACGCGTAGGTACTTGTTTGCAGTGACCAGTGTGAGTACAGTGCTTCAATCGGACAGGATTCAAGTCTTCGACAATCTTGCTGATCGTCCTTAAATACAGCGGTGAGTAAGCGAATGAATTAAATATCATCAACAAATTTTTATTCAGTGCAATAATTGAAGGAGGCTATGCCGAGAAAATCA
The DNA here is from genome assembly GCA_018420115.1 of Euura saliciscinereae. Taxonomy (NCBI): domain Eukaryota; kingdom Metazoa; phylum Arthropoda; class Insecta; order Hymenoptera; family Tenthredinidae; genus Euura; species Euura saliciscinereae. The sequence continues at coordinate 40,330 of JAFFZH010012319.1, forward strand.
TTCTCCAAATTTTGACGACCAAAAGCATTTTTTCGCAAAAAAATCTATTCTATCACTCTGATTCTTTCATTGCTAACTGTATACTTAGTCAATTATGTCCATGAAGCAAGAAAAATAAAAAACAGAAAATTCAATCGAACCTCTCGGTATAGGCATTATTTACCCACAAAATTATTTGGCGGCAATTTTTTATTTCTCTAAAATCTTGTGAGAAATGTTGTTTTGAAGCCGAATAAAAGAATTTAATTTTACGTACTAGATCGAAGATGAGGGGACTTTTGATGGCGTGTTTGGATAATATTTTTTTGGTACAGCAATCAATCAAGGACATATTTCCATTCGATCGACTGATCTTGCCTCCTAGGACCGCTAAAACTTTCCTAACTTTGGTTTCAGAGGATAAATATATCGGTGTAGCTATGGCAGCTGCGTTTGACGACGCTGCGGCTTTGGCCAAGAAGCTCTTATCGGGGGTGCAACTGACCTTGCGCATTAAACCTAGTTCTACCTGTTCTACGGATAACACTGAGAATCCTGGTACCTCTGCATCAAGAACGAATATGATCGATATGGATGGCGAAACTTTCATATTCGATCATGTCAAATGGGCGGATGAATCCCAAGAAGAAGTTTATAAAGCAGCCGCCTATCCTTTCGTCGAAAAATCCCTGCAGGGCTACGACGCTACCATTCTTGCTTACGGCGCCGCTCGGACTGGAAAATCCTACACTATGGGGACTCTCGTGCCAGAGGTGATTTTCTACCAATGATAATCCTCGAGATTTCAACACATTTAGAGGACTTGTGTTACTTCATCTATGCATCGACTTTGCTGTAATATTTTTTACACAGCTGATTGCAATCAAGTTCGTTCGTTTTTTTCAGATGAACAATAGCCTGACCAACGGCCTGATACAGCGTAGCTTGGGACACATCTTTGAACACCCTGAGATTAAAGTCTCTGCGTCCGCCATCGAGGTTTACAACGAAGAAGTATATGATTTGTTGAACCACGGAGCGAAGTTATCGGTTTGTGATGAAGCGGAGAGTCGTGCGAGAATCAAAAGGATCAAGTCACTCGAAGAGGGATTCCATTTGGTCAAAAGAGCTTTTCGACTTAGGCGAGAGCACTCGACTTCCGGTTCGCAGTCTCATGTGGTGCTTACGCTTCATCTGAAGGTCAAAGACGGGTAATTTCTGACTTTGAACAAAAATGCTTTCTAGTTAATACTAGAAACTTTGATTTTCATTTTTCTTACAGAGAAAATAGCTTCGAGTCAAAATTGAACCTGATAGACTTGGCGGGATCGAAGGTGAAGCAGACAACGGAAGCTGGAAGCAAAGACCTCGGCGAAAGGTGCTGCTTCGAAGAAAGTCTTTCAGCGTTAGTCAGACTAATGGTTAAGAAAAGCGAATACTTGGATGACATGTATAACGGAAATAGTATGCTGACTTCTGTTTTAAAAGGTGCTTGCATAACGTTTCAAATATTCTTCCAGTCCCGAGGCAATTATAAAACTGTACTTCACTCATTTAGATGAAAACGTTATATTACAGATTCGTTGAATGCTAAGTGTCTGATCTCCTTGATCACCTGCGTCAGCTTAGAGGCGGATGATCAGAAAGAAAATATTAGGGCGTTGCTCTTAGCCGATGTAGCAAGAACCATGAAAATCGAGCCAAAGTCTGGAGCTGCTTCTGGCGGTTCTGAAAGCAAGAAACTTGTGTTAGTATCACCGCAAACAGAGGCGATTGTTACGAAACAGCGTAGAACTACTGCTTTCAGACTATCGACAAAGCCCAATCTGAAAAACTGTATCGTAGTCCTGAAACACTGTAAAGTCGATTCTAACGAACCCGGACGTGATAAGGAACCACAGAAATGTGAAGGAAGTATAGAGCCGCAAAATCCGACAGTATCCTCGCCGGATAACGGAGCTATGAAGAGTCCACTGGGAAGTAGGTCTACCGTGTCGATCAGTAGACTGGAAACTCCAAATCCTGAAGAGAACAATTCTCGAAGAAATACCACAGATGAAACAACGTGGACATGTTTCGATGACTCTTTTTCGATTAGGTAGATTATTTCCTAACATATCTATGCGACGCCCGATACGAATAAAAGCCCGTTTCAAATTCCGGATGGAAAAGAGCACATTTCATATTCCGGGTGGAAAAGAGCACGTTCCAGGTTGACTCGAATACTAGCACATTTCGGGTTGACTCGAATACTAGCACGTCGAGTCTTAGACGGATTATAATATTAACGAAACGTGCTATTATTCGAGTCAACCCGAAATGTGCTAGTATTCGAGTCAACCTGAAACGTGCTCTTTTCCACCCGGAATTTCAAACGTGCTCTTTTCCACCTGGAATATGAAACGTGCTTTTATTCGTATCGGGCGTCGTATGGGAACTTGATTAGCAGAATATCGATCGATCAATTCTATTCAGATAGACTATACCACTAATGAAATCATCCCTTGTTTGTAGCCCTTTGGAAGATAACAGTTCAGAGAATTTGCACAACCTCGGGGACAAAGAGGTACCAGACTTGACGATGACTCACATATAATTAGAACGATACATCTCTTAGCATAGATTTCTGATCCAGAAATCTGTTTCCACATCTTTTCTAATCGTATACGCATTATTGTTGTTCATTTTATAGCCAACGGGAGGCTATGAGTACTGTCTGACTTGTGCGCGCGAGTTGGTACAAGATGCTGAACCATTGACGGATGAAATTGGTGAAAAACTACAGTTGTCTTTGGCAGACAACGTTTCACAGTTGAGCATATGCTCAGAAGAGGAAACTGAAATCACTGTGCCACGGTTTGCGCAGGCAGGAGACAGTTCAAGATCGGATAATACTACGAGCGATTTCGTGCACGAGATGGAACGTTTGGAAAAGATGCGTAGATTAGAAGTCATAAACCGGATGAAAAGAGGAGGCGCAACCTTAACGGTAGATACCTCCGAACCTGGACCTTCTGGGCTTTCGGCAGGCCCGACGCCAAGAAAGTTACAGAAATTAGAAGATAACAGCGACTCTGAGGATGGCGTTGATACTAAAAATGTAGAAAATGATTTAAAAGAAAAGCAAAAAGCACAGAATGAGAATATCTTGAGAGTTCTCAACTCATGTAATGTGAAACACTTGCAAATGCTGCCACGTATTGGTCCTAAGACAGCAATGTCGATATATCAATATAGGTGAATTATTGTTTTTTCACTATTCTACTAAATCTAATATGATATAATAATTATTGAACCGCTACAGACACAGTAAAACACAGTTCTAGTACCAAAAGTTGCAAACTATCGATTGAGCTTTGCAATATTTCATAGTTTCTCTATCTCTTACCTTTGCAATGAACAATATGATTATAGATCGATTCACGGGGACTTCAAATCGCTGAACGATTTGAGAAGACTGCCTCTGTGGACACCGAATTTCTTCAACAAATTCCTTATGGTGGGTAAAACAATATCAAAACCTGCCCCCATGCAGTGATGAATCTGCAGTACTCGAAAAAAAAAAGTTTTTAATTTATTGTTAAAATTGTTGCAGGCGAATAATGTCACCTTGGAGTAGTAGTAAAATGTATTTAGTTGGGCAAAAAATAAAATAAAAAAATGTATCCGGCCAATGTAAGATTATCTTTATGAACAATGAATATATTTTGATACATTATCGTATGTTTACGTCCAGTGATCAATTCCTATTCATCCGTCCAACTGTTCCTGGAAGTCCCCACAATAACAGATAGGTCAGGGCAAATGGCAATAGTAGCTCAAAACCAGTGTGTTGAGAGTCAGTATCTTTCTTACAGTCAACATGAATAAGACTCTAATCCTGGTCGATCCTATGTCTGATAAAAGCAGTTCGGACGAAAATGAAACGACATTAGACAGAAATTCTAAAAATTCAGCTCAGCGTCATCGCGAAGCAGAGAATAATTATAGTGATCGTCGGAGAGAAAAAAAATCTGGTGAGGAAAGAACTCTCACGAGAAGCGCGAGTCGGGGAAGTGAACAATCGGGAAAGGATGTTAATGTTGAAGGAAACCAGACTCCGAAAATGGATATGAACAAGACTGTACGCTCCGAAAGACCTGGGAAGAAAAGCAGCATATTCGACTATCAAGATGATGATGACGTGTTCGAGAAAAAGACTCCAAAGAATGCGCGCCCTGCAGTTGACGGTCAACAAGCCGAAAAGATTCAAAATCGTCGGAGTTCTAGGGTATTTGAACTCAAAAGAAAATCAACTCAGAGCGGAATGGATGACGAAACCGACGAAGAAGGGAAAAAGAGAAGGGGCCAAGCCAAACAACCAAGTACCAGTCAAGTGAATCAAACAGAGAATGGAGATAATTCACAGAACACAGAATCAGATGAGGAAGAGGTATCTGACACCGAGATTCAGAAAAAGGCTCGCGTTTTAGCTAGAAGCCGATCTGCCCATAATCAAAAAATTCTAAGAATCATTAATCAGGGCTCTGAAGCACAATTGAAATCCTTGTCCCGCATTGGTCCCAAGACAGCCACAATGCTTCACCAATACAGGTACGCACACAGACCTTTGCTCTTCACCTTTACCCTCGTTTTGAACAGTATTTAGCATATGTATCAAATCATAACAAAAACAAAATTTTCCGTTTCTGATCTGCGATATCAAGGCACAAATTTTAAAACTTAGTAAATTTATCGTTCTTAGAAAACTTCATGGCAGATTCACGTCCATCAACGAACTCGAAGACATGCCTGGGTGGACGCCGAAAGTTTTTGAACAATTTCTAAAGGTGAGTACATACTTAGAAGATATCCTGTGATCGATATGAATCGTTGAAATAATTTGTGTGATTTGTTTCAGGCAAACAATATTATTATTGATTGATTCTGCTCCTCGCTGAAAATTTCTATTGAACTTAGAAAAGCAATCGTCTAATGGACTACGAACGAACGTGAAAAAATTCCTTATTTTGTTATTACAAGTTTGTTATTTGTTTTGTGTGAAGAAAATTATGAATCGTCTTCAAACTATTACCGTTATAAATTATTTTTTTTATTTATATTTGATATATTTTGTACCAGTGGCACAATGGACCGTTTATAAATAACAATTATGTTGTTGCATCGTTAACTTGAGTTTCAATCGAATTATTTTTACCCATTCGAGTACTTTTAAGAAAAAAAACGAAACCTTATTCAATAGCTAACAACAGACTGGTCCTCACAGCTGATTCAGATACCTGTGTATCAACAAATTATTAAATTTATTTATAAATTATTTACAAAAGGCTTATAATTATCAGTCGCTTTCGTCGGTATCTTCCGCCAGGACAACGTCATGTCCGGGAAGCATTCTCGGATCAAATGTTGTTTGAAAACACTTATTGAATATTATCCTAGCTTTCTCATTAGCTTGTTTCGGCGGCGAATTCGGTACCATATCATCGCTCACAGTTACGGTAGTAGCAGTGTCTGGCGATCTTGCTTGCCTATTTAATATATTTGAAAAAACCGCTTTCATCGAGCTCTTGGAACTCTGAGCTGGGCTCGATCTGTGGGTCGATGTTCCCTGAGGCGTCGAATTCTTACTGGCAAGACCGTTCCCCGACTTTCTGGAAAGTAGACTGCTTCTAGCTGTTCCCTCCGTAGTAGCCAATCCATTATCTCCAAGAGCCGCTAGTGAACCATCCGCGTTCGAATCTACGGCCATCGCTTCTTGCCGGGACGAGTTGCTACGGCTCGTGCTTGCTCCTACGCTTGTAATATCCATAGATGTACTCGAAATCATATTCTGCGATGGTTTATAGCTCTTCGATTTGCTTTTAGCGCCGCGTTTCGATGTTTCGGCTTTCCTCGATCCCCGTTTGCCGGAAGTTCCTCTTTTGAGTACCGTTCTCTCTCGAGGACGAACCGTTGTAGTTTCCGACTGAGAATCTGAGTCTGGATTCAGCGTGGATAGAACAACGTTAGTTTCAAAGGTCAGACTTTTGATCACGAATATTACTGGTCTGAAAAAAAACATGGAATTATCGAAATTATCGCTTTCTTTTTGCATTGTTCGCTTTCTCAGTTCTTACTTTCCAGCTGTTTCAAAGTGTACGCTGATTGGCAGAGACACAGCTTCGGCAAAACTGAGAACAGCCTTGAACTCTTTGACGCAAAAAGTAATAGAAGTGTCCGTTCCGATTTTATACTGTTCAAATTCTCCTACACTAAGGGCTAACTGGGTTCTGGTAACTTTTGTGATATCTGTAACACGAATATTAGAGCATTAATATCATATCATTAAAGCGATCGAAGACATAAATGGTTTTTTACCTGAAGTATCGTCGAGGTAATTCCTCAGCAATACTTTCTGTGGATTTACTTCCAACGTTATTTCTACAAGACCTGGCTGGAAGTTCTGCATCGCATCCGCCATGACTTTATGCTGCGCCGAAAGCTCGTTTGGATATCCTTTTTGAGAAAAGGCTGCCTGAAACAAGGCAAATCATACTGTGATACAAGAATTCTTTTTTGGTATCCAAGGTCGAGAAAACACACTCCAATCTTTACATTTCGGCCTATGAAGAAGGCCCTCTTCGGAACTGCAACTTTATTCATAATAATCAGCACTAAACATCTAAGCAACGACAATTTTTTACATCATAATATTTTACTTACAACTTAGCTAGGTTTTTTTTTACATCATAATATTTTACTTACAACTTAGGTAAGTTTTTT
>JAFFZH010012319.1:47080-69801 GCA_018420115.1 Euura saliciscinereae
ACATCATAATATTTTACTTACAACTTAGGTAAGTTTTTTTTTCACATTATAAAATTTTACTTACAACTTAGCTAAGTTTTTTTTTTACATCATACAATTTTACTTACAACTTAGCTAAGTTGTTTTTTTACATCATAAAATTTTACTTACAATTTAGCTAAGTTGTTTTTTTTACATCATAATATTTTACTTACAACTTAGGTAAGTTTTTTTTTCACATCATAATATTTTACTTACAACTTAGCTAAGTTGTAAGTAAAATATTATGATGTAAAAAAAAAAAATTGTGGTTGTTTAGATGTTTAGTGCTGATGATTATGAATAAAGTTGCAGTTCTAAAGAGGGCCTTCTTCATGGGCCGAAACGTAAAGATTGGAGTGTGTTTTTTCGACCTTGAATACCAAAAAAGAATTCTTATACTTTCTGGATGAGGTCAATAATGAATTTATATAATCATACTGTGAGTATGAGAGCTTTGACAAATGATTAGAACGGACAAAGCAACTTTTTGAGTAAAATTAACAAAAAATGAAACACCAAGAAACTTTTCAAGATATTTGATGAATCCTGTAAGGATTGTACAAAGACGGGGTCCCTTTGTCACATTCTTTGAACAGGCGGTAGAAGTAACATTAATGAACGAGTAAAATGAGTATTATTTCACCTGCAGGATCTGGCAGTCGATAATTGGGAGAAAATGCGTCTTTTTAATACCGTTTTTGTACTTCAAGACAAAAACAAGCTTGCAGCTATTGGCCTCCAACTTTATCTGACAAGTTTCGACTTGTCTGTCCAAAGTAGCTGGAGCCTTGAATACAGCCATTGCAGACTGTGGAGAGGTAGATTGATCAAATTTTCGTCTCTACGATACAATCAATTTTGCATAATTCATTCTATCGTATTTACCCGCATGGTTATTTGGCACCTGAGAGCGTCGTCCTCCTCTAAATTACCAAAGGTGTAATAGGAGAAGTAGGATTCAGAGAATGTGAAACTCGCGTACGCAGACCTGGCCATGTTTACAGTACGGAATGATATCCCTGTGTCTTGCGGTTCGACGTACATCTCGTCTCCAATTTTTGCCAAGGAGTGGATCGCCTTTGCTAAAACTATAAGGACAGTCGTCGCAGAAATGTGATGTGAAAGAAGATGTGTTGATGTTTGGGTTTTTGTGATGAAATAAAGTCTGACATAACCTAAAAAGTAACAGAAATGTTCCGAACGTACTTTTGACATTGGCGCCGGGCACGACGCATTTCATGATGATTTATTTATCCGTTTATTTGTTTATTACGAAACTCTATATCTTCGCGTCTTCGTTAACGACTGACAATTCGAACTTGTAGGGTAAATGTGAGAATGAAAAATTTCCCGCGCCGTAAAATCGTTCCTATTTCAAAATCGGACTGTCGGATGCATGTGCCGCACTAGCGTTACGGTGGACCAGGCTCGAACCTCGTTCTGTCAGTTGTCACTCCCCCTTCCGACATCACCTTTGACATTTACAATTTACATCGTATATGTCCCGAATTTACTACAATTGACAATTGTTAAGCAATTGTAGTTCAATTCAAAGGTTGCCAAGCGGTACAGCAAATAGCCATGGTAAGTAGATGTGCTCTATCCAAATGATTTGATCAAATATCGACGGGTAAAAATCCTAACCTACAAATAAAATCGAATATTATATATTTAAATTCATCTATTATCGCTATTTATCGATTCTCACTGCATTCTGTACATGTTTAATACTTGTCATTGACCAACGTACAAATTATTCACCTTTTTTTACTCAATTTCTGTTCAACAAGTTCACGCGTCACGGAACTATCGGAGATAGCGAGGTTAAAACGCCTTTTCGATAACCTCGTTGATAGGCACACGATCACTAACTTTTATTCGTACATTCGAAAAATTCAAACCAAAAAATCGATTTAAATGCGTTGATTCGATGGGATCAAATATTCTTGTAGACGTAACAAATCCTGCGTACGCCAGAAGGTATTGATAGCCAGTCATGTATTTTTGTACAGCTCGTCCTAGTTCTGGGAGATCTGCACATTCCGCACAGATGCAGCAGTCTGCCTAGCAAGTTTAAAAAGCTCCTGGTACCGGGCAGAATACAGCACATACTGTGCACAGGGAATCTTTGCACTAAGGAGTCGTACGATTACCTCAAGACATTGGCCAGCGACGTGCACGTTGTACGAGGAGATTTTGACGAGGTTTGTATCACAATGGGTGTACATATGATTGGATTATAATGCAATTTATTAAAAATGATTAATTACACATTGCAGAATTTGAATTATCCTGAACAAAAAGTCGTCACCGTCGGGCAATTCAGGATCGGCTTGTCTCACGGTCATCAAGTAGTTCCCTGGGGAGATCCAGAGTCCTTAGCCCTTATTCAGAGGCAATTGGATGTGGACATATTGATATCTGGTCACACACACAAGTTCGAAGCTTATGAGCATGAAAACAAGTTTTACATCAATCCTGGATCTGCTACAGGGGCTTACAATCCCCTAGATACGTTAGTGTGACCTTTACGGATGAATCCTGGCGAAGAGTGTCGTCTGAATATCCGCTTTACGCGTTTTTGAATGATTTCAGATCCGTTATACCGTCGTTTGTTCTGATGGACATCCAGAGTTCGACGGTGGTCACGTACGTTTATCAACTTGTCGGAGACGAAGTAAAAGTTGAAAGGATTGAATACAAGAAGAGTTAAGATCTCGGAATAATGATTTAAGGCACATAATTATGAATAATTAATGGATACTGATTTTTAAAAAAAGAAGATGAATCATGTATATGGCTAGAGACAAGCAAGTTTAAGATTAACTAAAAATTGTATATTTAATTCTATGAAGTGGTTCGTATGGAACCATATGCCAGATATTTTGAGGCACAAACGGAACAAAAAGAACGAACATGGCTCTAGGCGTGCGCGTGCGAGTTCAATTTTTATGTATATCCGTTTGTGATTGAAAGAAAGCTAGTTTTTACACAATCAGCCCCTCTTGGCGGTTTGCTATGTATAAATGAGATAAGTAAAGAAAAAGATAAAACGAAAACGCAAAAAGTACGGTACATAATGTTTTCATTTTCTTCTCTCTGTAAACATCGATATTGTATTGTACTCTATTGTTATCGGAATATTATATTATACTGTTTTCAATATTTATAATTATTTTGGAGGCGTCCCATCGACTGTTTAAATGCATTATTTGTGGCTCGCATTTATCAAACTACAGAATTTGAATAAATATAGTATAATTTATTATTCGCAAGTTCTTTTTTCGATTCGTGATTTTGTCATTATTCTATTGTTTTTCAATACACTAGATTCGAATAGATTTATCATTCTTTTGCTTCCTTGTCTTTTTTTACAGTCTTTACCAACCTGAAGATATTCTTTATGATTTCTGGAAAAATGACGATATCACGTGGAAAATGAGTATAAAAAAAATGAAAAATAATGATAATGTATTTTTCCCATTGGGGTGAAAGTCAAATATATTAGGTATACATACAAATCAGTTGAGTATTTTTTAGAGATACTCTCTAAATTTGAATCAGTGACACTCACTGCGAATCAGTGAATATACACTGTTTTCCAGTTATAAGTATACCACTGATTTTTCCAGTGGTATACTATAACTGGAAATCAGTGTATATTCACTGATTGTCACTGATTCAAATTTAGAGAGTACAGTACAGACACATAATGGCCTTGAATATCTTTTGGAAGGAGAATGGGAGGGAAAAACTACTTAAATTTCGAATTAATTTGTTTTCCATTTATTTTTTAAATAGTACAAACATTTGATGAAATAATGTTCACCTGAAATGACAAAAAAAAATCGAGCTGCCAAATCCCCGAGAATCAAGCGAATTCATTATCTACGCAGGTATATGGTAAATGTGTCAACGTATATAATTGTTTTTATACATAAATTATTAAATCGCCAATTCTACGTTGTTTACACTCTATCGTTGTTGTTCAATGCCAAATCCTGCAGGCTGCAGCCTAACATGCAGCTTGGCACGTAGCCGGCTGCAATTGTAAACAACTATCATTTCCCGCCAAGCCTATATCAATATCGTATTCTTCTGTCCCTTCAAGTTCAGAGCATAATCCGCAGTGACGGAATTCCAACTTGATTACCTATGTCGTTATCTCGTATAGTGACATATACATATTTTGGGCATTTGATACACGAATGTAACGCGCGGCGTCTAGCCGTGGCACTGTTGAAGATAAAAGGCACCATTATCTCTATGTTAAAAGAAAATAAAAGAGAAGAGTCCAACGAGCGAACACGATCCCACGACTACGTGCGATCTGTTTATACTTGAACCCAAATGCAACCATCGGAAGGAGAAAGGAACGCGAAAACGAACATTCGATTCATAGCGCATGCGCAGAAGGGGGGTGACTTGAGTCTACAAAAAGGGGCACTGCGTTAACTGAAGGTTTAGTCTTAGGTAAACGATCGTTTCAAACGTACAACGCGAATAGTTTACACTCTCCTGAGGTCCAAACGAGCCAATTGTTGTAATATTGCTTTGATATATCATTTCAATACAACAATGGCTACTCTGTTGTTGAGGTCAAGCTTGCGACTTGTTGTTGCTAAGGGTGTTTTAGAGAACACCGTAACGCCAGCGGTATCCACTGCCTTTCTAGGAGCTCTAAGGTCTACAACCAGTTCAAATGAACACTCACAGGTCAGTCATTTTCTTTAGCCCTTCCAAAATGACTGTAACTCTTCCTAGTCCTGGAGCGCTTCATTTGTTGTACATCCCGTTGTATCATTCGGGAATTGATACAGAGCTATATCTAAAAAAGCGGATTCAACATCAGACGTGTTTTTATATCCTTTAAGCGTGATAAAAAGAAGTTCCAGACTCTAAAATTAGTCGTCGTAATCGCATTATTTATCGGTGCTTTCTCTATAGCTATACGGCAAGCTGTGAAGCAAAGATAAGATTCGGTATTTAGACAAAATAAAACAATGATGAATACTGTATGTAAGTCGGTTATTACCGATGACAGTCTGGTTTATAATTCTTCATAGTTTATATGAAATGAAAAGTCCTCAGGATCGAGAAAGGACCGATTTGGAGTCTAGAAACGGAGTTGGTCTCTCTTATCAACAGAGAAGGGTGAAATATTTTTCGTGAACGTAGTAAAAATCCTCTTAGAACCTAAATTATAGAACATATGCAGGGTGGTCCATTTAACTCTGCCACCCCGAAGAACTTGGTTATTATCGATTGTACAGAAAATTGTTCTATGGAAAAGTTGTTATATTTGAAGGGGGAAAATTAGTTTTTTGGAAGCAAATATCACCTAAAGGTCATATCTTCTGAGATTTCGGTGGTTGCGATGTTTTTTTCAAATGGGACCTATTTTCTTGCTCACTAGGAGGAAGCTGACATCAAAACGCGTCCAACCATATGCAACAACATCACCTTGGAATAACCTTTGGCCCCAAAATTCATGATTAAATGATGGAGGTGGGAATTCAAGGAGAATGAATTGTATCGGCACATTCGATGCTCCTTTTACGTAGTTTATTTGATCAAATGCTCAAAATGTTAACCATCAACCTGAATACACTTGTCAATACGCGAAGGGTATGAGGTGAAAATTACGTGAAAGCAGCATAGAATGTCCTCCATCATTTAATCATGAATTTTGGAGCCCAAGGTCATCCCAAGGTCATGTTGTTGCATATGGTTGGACGCGTTTTGATGTCAGCTTCCTCGTAGTGAGCAAAAAAATAGGTAGTCCCATTTGAAAAAACATCGCACCCACCGAAATCTCAGAAGATATGACCTTCAGGTGATATCTGCTTCCAAAACTCATTTCCCCCCTTCAAATACAACAACTTTTCCATACGACAATTTTCTGTGCAATCGATGATAGCCAAGTTATTCGGGGTGGCAGAGTTGAATGGACGACCCTGTAGAATCGACATTTTTTCATTTACCTGTTATTCTCCTCATCGATTCGTGCGCTGTGACCTAAATTACAAGGAATAATAGATTACGAAATTCTGAATAAACTTTGTACGAAACTAACGTTAAAAAAAAAGAAAGATATTCCCACCTGTTACGCCAGTGTGCAGCCTTCATGCGCAGCTTGCGTAATGAAAAAAATATAAGCAAATGAATATAAACAGTTGGGCCCGCAGGTAAATGACCGGTATATTACATCCTTCGGGCGCCATGCGAAGTGTGCCGATTGCACGCGTGCATCTTGCATGTTTGTTTACATGTACACGTTTGACGTCACGGAGCTTCCTTTGCACGCCTTATCAAACCGCCTACGTGAAGAATGGGTCGTAGTCATATCCATTGTCTGCGGGCGTTTGTTTACGTCGTGGGCCCCCATATTGACGGAATTATAATGCAATGAAATTAGGTCACGCAGCAATGACGATCTTAAGATGACAAGACTACTGAAATTCCTATCAGTCCTTATTTTTTCGATTGAGATGTCGATTCTCTAAATACATCGAAACACCCATTTGCATCTGGCTTGAATATTGGAAATTCCAGTTGCAATGATTCTTGTGAATTATCGTTCGGAAGGGTACCTGCATCTCATTGTCAGTTCTATACAAGACCCTAGGTCTAGCATACGGTCCCTCTTTCCACTCTTACTCTCAGAGGCTAGAAGAAAAATGTCGGAAAATTGACCTGAGGGATTTAGGGCTCAGAGGATTCAGGGTGTTGACTGAAAAGATAATTCTTCACAGTTGCTTCGAGGAAAACGAGCCCACCGATCGAGAGTTTGTCATGTTCTACAGAAATTACTGAACACAATATTACACAAAAATGCAAGGCCCTCCAGTCTTCGATATTATATGAATTTCAAGCTCTAATAACTTCGTGACATGTGTGTATGTATGGGTATGCATCCGTAAGCGATTTTCATTAATCCCTGTGTTTCGATTAGTATGCATAGATAACGTCGATAACGAGTTCCCGTTGGGTCAGAATTAATCTAGGTCGAATAATCGAAGCTTCATTTGCTTTCAAAGCTAAAACGTTTATTACCATGCGGGCGTAACATGATGCACAATATGGCAGGTTTGCAGTGTACGCAGCGAGTGCTTTCCCGTTCTTTGTGCTCCGTGCACTTATAGTGGGTCAACGAACCTATGTAGACCTCGCCTGAGTCCGTTCAGACTTGCAAGGTTTAACAGTCCGTTACGATAGCACGCTAGAATATATAATGATTACAAGTCTGTCGTTGTAACATGATATTGGCTAACGCAATAACTCGCCGTTGGTTCATTTTCCAAACCGAATGTACCTGCAGTAAATTTTATTACGCAACATATCACATCTCGATGATACCAGCAACGTCCTATAAACGTAACGCCTCGCTTTGTTTCACGTAGTTTTTTTTAATTTGACTTGTAGTTACTGATGGTACCGCGCCTTTTAGGGCCGACCTTAACTACCTTCGAAGTTTGTATAGGTCCTGAAATTTATTAAAGGTGACGCTTTCACCTGATCCGAGGAGAGCAGACCGGTTATATTATCAGCCTGAGACTCCTCGAGATCCAACCTACGATCGCTGCTTGTATGTATACTGCGTGTGTAACTGGTTTTCAATGGTTTTCTCATTTTATTTTCCAGATGCTCCAGGTCAGGAGATTATACAGCAAAAAGCTTCACACGAAGACATCAACGTCTTTGAACTACGAAAGCGACTCCGACAGTGATTCAGACTCCGAACGCGATCGGGTAAATGTGGGAAGAAATTTTGTTCTTTCAATTTTTTCAATCGGAAAATAAGATAATATGATCAGCTGCAAGGAAATCGCATATTTGTTACTGAAACGAAGTTTGCAAACTTCGAGAACAATAAAACAGTGGACCTTCGTTCGTTGTCATTTACAAGTAATATTACTTCCTGGCAGTTCTGTTTTATAATGTAGTAAGTGTTTGGAATGGTCTTATCGTCCATCAATACCATCGTACACGACCTTCAATAGGCCCACATGTAGTGGTTTAGGACGTCTCTTGGACAATAGTGGCCTCAAAATATCCATTTTGTCTTCGAAATAGCCAAACCTACGAGTGTGCTCGTAATTTTATGGATCAAATTTTCCTAGCACAATGCAAGTTGCAGAGAATCATTGTGCCAGTTAATCGGTAGAGAAGTTCCATTCATTTCGATGTCCAATAGAGACGTCACCGTAATTATGTATATGTTGAATTATGATATAATATTAATTGTGTGAATTTCCCGAATCACGTGAACAATTAAATGTTCGCCAATCTTGGAAGATCCTTTGCTTCAACGTAGAGCGCCAAATTTGTTTATTTTTGATCGAGGTTATCAACAAGAGTGTCAAGCTTATCGGTATTGAAATGAGGCCACATCATTTTATGATCACGTTGGCGCGCAGACATCGGCAACGGACGGCCTTCGCCTATAAATTTTACCACGATCCGAAAACCGCAATCGCGCAAATAATCTCAAGGAGTTATCTCGCAAAAATGATGTCAATTAAATTAATCAACCATCGCTGGCATTCACCTTGTCTCAGACCTTCTATAAACTAGTCTGACTACCGTTTTCAGGGTGAGTCTGCATTTTGGAGACGAAAGATGCGCACCCTACACAGCCACCTTGACGTTAACAAGGATGGTGTGATCAGCTACGAGGATTTCATGCTTCTGGGAGAGAGATTTGCGGATCTTGGACACCTTGGACCTGACGCTAAGAAGAATTTTCAAAAAGTCCTCAGCGTAAGTGGATTATATTTCTGATCATCGAGTGAACTATTTGTACAATTTATTCATCGATTCGACCCCAGCCTGACCGGTACGAACTTGACTCGCATTTTATGCAGTGAATACTTGAATAGCCATTCCACAGATTGTATGATAGTATATATTACATAGACTTCGAGAAGTTTAGAGTGATTTTACAGGGGGGCTCAATATACTATTTCGATGTTAGTAGTTATCACAACTTTCTACGTCCGCTGAAGCTATTTGATCTGTGAAACTTTTTCATTTTTAGTGAAATGTGCAATTTCTCAGTGTTTGAGATATGCAATCTTTTTTTCTTGTACGATTAGGTGCTCACCTTAAGGCTTAACGTATAGACATGACCTTTGCAGCATTTATGAGTCTGAAGATACATTTATGCGATTCTTCTGAAAGCAGCCTTGACTTTAGACCTCGCCTTCATTTGTTTATCTCAGCATAGCAGTCTTGTGGCCATGATGCTCAATGTGTGTGCTACAGAATGCTTATCCAAATTCTGCAAAACTTAAACAAAAACACTGTCATGTCCGAGTATTCATTTTCTCAATTCGGTCGTGATCAGCGTTGGCTGACATTTAGAGTAGATATCTTCAGTTATTTTTCGTTTCTCAACGAGGCCCAGCCAGCTGCTTCGATCAATTATATCTGTAATGTTTTTAATTTTATCTTTGTGTTTCAAAATGCTTGTAGGAAATGTGGGAAGAACAGTGGGGTGAAATTAGCCCCTACAATCTCGTCGGGGTTGAGAAATACTTAGAAGAGATGCACCACGTGTTGAACGACAAAGCCCTGAAGCGAAAATGTCACAATTTTCTGCCTTACCTTTTCAAGGTGAGTAAATTTGGAATGAAATCATTATCAGTGATACAAGAGAACTCTGGGATTGTTCCACTTCTATGCACAACGTACTTCACCATATCAATTGAAAAAAAAAATGAGACAACGATTTTGTTTATTATATGTATCCATACGTTTATGGTACTATAACAGCCAGACAGACATTCATCGAAAAGTTGGCCTGTATCGAATTTGAGAATTGTTTATTTCTTTCAGGCAGTGGACAAGGACAGGAGTGGCGAGATCTCCGTGGAGGAATACAAGTTGTTCTTCCAATGCTTGGGACTTACCTCTGAAGTAAGCATTTCAATCAATTTTCCATTCAAATTAAATGAGGACCAGAATATTTGCTGATCATTGGCGTCTGTTTTCATTGTGAACTTTGAGCTTGTAATAGCATGAATAGGATGTAATGTTTATTTCGTATGATCTCTAGGACGCAGCCGTGAGCTTTAGCTACATCGATACAAACGAGGATGGCAAGCTCAGTCACAATGAGTTCGTGAGACTTGGGAGAGACTTCTTCCTAACTGAAGACAAGACGAGACCAAGCAAGTACTTCTGGGGCCCATTGATAGACTGAGAGCGATAAGCGACTGCTTCGTGCACCTTTCGTTATAGTTTATAATAATCGAAAAGACGGCCTTGTGTAATTCCATTATTCCATCTATTCATTGTAGGTTAATTCATCTATTGTAAATATAGCTATGTATCGGTTTTATATGCGAGTCTCAATAAAGCTGGGTTGTAAAATGAGTCCTTCACTCCGTGTCTACTAGGCCAATGAATATTTATCGGAATATTTTGCGCAATGTGCAAGTAAATATTGAGAATGTACATTCAGTGTTTTCTGAAAAGAACTGAATTTTTCTTGGAATGAGAAATCTTTGTTTTGTGTAAGTGACTTGCATTTCATTTTTTCTCGCTGTCATGCAATTAACCAATTTGTGATCACCGATGATGCGACAAAATACACCTAGACTTCTTTTAAATCAAAGCATTACTCAAAATTATGGTATTTTCAGCGAATGAAATTCTATTAAGAGATCAGATTATCTATATTTAGGCACTTATTGCAGATCTTTTTCGTACAAGATTTACCTAGGATTGCGCGTCAATTCTCAGGCAAAAGAGTCTATCTTCCGAAAACGAAAATTAAATTCATCATATTCGTCGAGTTCGACTGCAGTTCTTCGATTTTTGCTCACCTGACCCTAAATTGGCAAAGAATCTTACTGCATCGTCAGACTATCAGAATGTGACACAAACCTGAGATCGATATTTTCAAAACTTCAAGTCTCCTCCCCCCTCCACCTCCGTAACCTTATTAGATTGTTGGAAGAGGTGTGTTTCATTTTTACGTGTTAAAAGTTTGCCATTGCAACTTGTCGTTTCCACGCCATCACACATTGTGTGTGCCTTCTGGGATGTTTGACGATCACGGATCAACTGCTACATAACGTACTCGGAGATCATACTATTTATTACTGTAAATATGACCCAAATGAATATTGACAGAAATTCAAGTACCGGTTCAGGAGCAGTTGTGGTAACAGAATGATAATTATAGTAGGTTTGTATAAAAGGAAAGAACGCTACTCGCGAACCTCAGTCCACCGAAATGAAAAGTAAACTCCTCATCTTCGTGGTGTTTGCAAGTGTAACGCAGAACTCTCTAGTTCTGTCGTTGAAAAAATCTACGAGTGAATTTTTGGCTGATATTGACCAGATCCAGTCTGATCAAGGAAAGGAACAAAGGCACATTAGATCGGGAGTTGCCGATCTGTTTGATGGAATCCTGAGATTAGCGGCTAGGAATTATTTCTGCCGCGATAATGATAATCAAAATTTCACCATAAGCGAAACAACAATTCAGGAATTTCGACGTGCGAAACAACTTCCGTACCGTACATTCAACTTGGTGGCAGAACAACCTGACGATGTGGTGAAACGGTACACGGATCTCGCATCCGGTTTCGTGGAATTGGCATTGGCGGGATTCAACTCTGCACTTGTATTGGCGAACGCTGGAGAGTATTCAAAATATCGAACTCACGTCGACGACCTCGAGGCTTCATTAATTCTTGGATTCCAATATCCGACTCAAGTTATGTTCGCCTTTCTCCGTAGCAGTATAAAACCCGATGAAGATATTGAAGCTATCATTGACACCGTCCAAAATGACACAATGGCTCTCCTCGACCAGATAGCTGGTACCTTCATGAACGCGATGAAACTGTACGACGACGCGGTTGCTGGTGGAACACACAACGTAGGCGTACCTCGTTTGGATGAGATTGAATACCAAAAATCTCAAGCCCTTGCTCTGCAAGAGAAATATGGCCATTATTTGTTCAGCGCAATCACAGCCATATACATACACCGTCACCTACCTTCGAGGGGGTCTGTTCTTGGACTCTATCAGAGGCGACATGCCCTGTCCACATCACTCTCCAATTGCGATCAAGCAATTGTCGCTTTTTATGACGTCCTTAGTCACAAGTTGAACGATCATCGCATCAGACTTCGAGATGTCGGTGAAACCACAACTGATGCCGCGAAAGCCGTATTCGACAATACTTTTCGGGCAAATATCTACATTTATTCGGAAAACATTCGAGCAATAGGTATGGCCAACAATCGATCAGATGTTGCGCAGCGCAGGGAAGAAATAATTGACAATGCATTAAAATTCGGTAATATCGTTTTCAATGAAGTCAATATGGGGCTTACTTGCCATAAGAATTATTCGATCATTCAACATAGAATAAACGTCTCAGAAACGAAGCTTCCATACGAAAAAGTAGTTAGGCCGACGTTTGATATGATTCGTGACAGTAACCCAAATATTCAGGCCGAATCTTTGGCAAAAATTAACGACTTCGAAAACAAAGCATTGGGCCATTTGAAAAAACTCTATGAATATCTATTTGATGCTATACAAAATGTAGCC
The DNA here is from genome assembly GCA_018420115.1 of Euura saliciscinereae. NCBI lineage: Eukaryota > Metazoa > Arthropoda > Insecta > Hymenoptera > Tenthredinidae > Euura > Euura saliciscinereae. The sequence goes on from JAFFZH010012319.1 coordinate 59,679, forward strand.
AAAGTTTTTCACGGTATGGAAGCTGAACCTTTGAGTAATTTAAAAAACAATTCTATTGCGACATGCAGGGCCTACGTCAGGAGCATATTTGCTGCAATTGAAATTTGTTCTGTGCAAGCCGAAGGATAAAAGAAGAATATTTATTCAACAAAACTGATGTATTATCGAGTTTCAATTTTCACAGCAAATTTTTTGTCATCTACTGTTATTTAGACGGATCACAAAAATTAATTGCGACTGACGTTCGGTTATCGAAGCACATTAGGAGGTTCCGTTCATCATTTTATTTTTGTGTATTTGTCGATATTTAAGATTTTTTGTTTATCTATTGTTAAGTCAGGTTTTAGTATCACATGTATATTGCTGTTAAGTTAATAAACAAGTGCAACAAATTTGATCTTTGTTTTAGTTCATTTCCGCCATGTTTTCCACAGGAGAAAAAACTCGTCCCCATATCTTGCCATCGACTATCTGCAAGCAACCACCGCAACGTTACAGATTCAAAGAAGAAAAAGTTTTTGTTGATCCAGGCAATGGGGTCACTTGCCAAATGTTATGCACCAGGCCATAACCTGAATTGGACGATCGAAAAATTGGGGCGACACTTGCGATCCATATAACCAATGATGCGAACACAATATTGGAGTGGTTTAAAGCGGAGCTTGAGCAAATCATCGGCACACTGAGAAAAAAATATGGTTGAATTTACAAAACAAACCGTTACAGACGGTGACATGAGAATTCAATTTTGACAATCCAATATATGTTAGATCAACAAAATTTTAGGTAATTTTATTGGATCCCTCAGGTATCAGCACTGAAGCCTATGTCCCAAATAAATTTCGTACCCTCGTCGTCTTTTTGAATGTTCATTGATTGAAAATAGAATTCAGAAACCAAAATTTGTTGTGGCGAAACAAGGGCACTTTTAGGGGCTTATTCACTAATTGTTTTTTCTGTTTTCTTTGAAACTGATAGTGAAATGAAAAAAGGGGACTATGGGGAATCAGCGGCTTTCTGGAATTTTCCACATTGATAGTTGAGGGTAGTCTAATTTTGTTATGTGTAACGGTTATCCTTGTAATTTGTTTACACGCGTGCGTCTTCGCGGAAGAACCTGACTCACAGGTCCGTACCTATATAAATGATTCAAATTCCTACTTGAATAATAAGGAGCTCTCGGCATATAGTTCTGCACTCGGATTGGACGAGTCTAGAAAATATCCGAAATATCGAGTTCATGTTGAGAGCCTCTCATATGTTGAGTCAACACTCATCCCGGGAGTTTGAACTTCAAATCTTCAGACCTAACTTTCAAGTTAAAAATTGATGCTGAAAATTTTAGAGTCAAATCTCAATTTGGTAATTGACCCTCAAGATTTTCGGAATTTGATCCTCAAAATCTCAAGTGTCAACTTTCAACCTGGGGATTGACTCTGAAAATTTCAAAGCTTATACCGTGAACTTGGAGCTTTTCATACCGAAAAATCAGTGTTTAATATCGACTTAAAATGGGAAACCAAAATTCAGTGTTTTTCTGGTTTTTTACTCCTCTACCTCTTTATTCTAATTTCTTGTCGATATCTTCCAAGGTTATACGAGATATTCCTGTTAAACCACCGGAAAATGTAAAAGAAAATGTAGCGGCCGTAGCGGCCGACGATTTTCAGAGAGCACTAGCCGGGAGCACACTGCATATAGTTCTTCGATTTTGATCTCCCGGCCCCAATTTTGCGAATTAATTCAAAAATCGAACGCAAAGAATTGCACAATTGCATAATTTTGGCTATACCTAGAGGGATAGTTTTTCGTTACCGAAGCGCACGGGTCCGGCAACCCAGCATACCTAGTGAAAATATCGTGCCTATATAGAGACCCAAATGAGGCGCGTCACCAAAATACTAGATAGTTTCATTTATATTAGCATTATTGAAAATGCTTCCGTTTTCGGGTCAGTAGCGAGGTCTGTGGGATCAAATCTTGAAATGATGCAACGGAAGCGATGCAACGGAAGCAATGCAACGGAAGTGCGTAATGAAAAGTTGAAGAAATTAATAATAAAAGAACAAAAACAATAGAACGAGGAACATTTAGGTGATGTAGATTTCACTGTGCACATAATGATTCTTAGTGTAATCATAGATGGCAATGGTAATAGCGCAGCATGTAATTAACCGCTGCGTGAAAAAAAGTTTATAAGTAAATAAATGAACAAAAACAATAGAAGGAGGGACATTTCGGTAATGTAGATTTCACGGTGCAAATGATGATTCGTAGTGTAATCATAGATGGCAATAATAATAGCGCAGCATGTAAATTCAGAGATTCAGATGAAAAAATGCACGAAAACTAAGATAATGAAGGACATTTTCAATGCATCAGCTGCTTGCGTTACATGCAAGATCTGTAGATTTTTATATATGTATATATATATTTTTTTATTTTTACAAATAGTTGTAAAAACTCGTAAAACGCAAAGATAAATCGGAAAAACGACCATTAAAAAAAAATCGATAAAAAGTATTGGTAGTTAAAAGCAGAAGGTCGTGAGCGCAATTTTTATTTTTTTTACTTTTCATGATTTTTTCAAATAGGTGTAAAAAGTCGTAAAACGCAAAGATAAATTGAAAGAACGACCATTTAAAAAAATTCGATAAAAAATATTGGTAGTTAAAAGCAGAAGGTCGTGAGCGCCGTTTTTAATTTTTTATTTTTCACGATTTTTTCAAATAGCTGTAAAAACTCGTAAAACGCAAAGATAAATTGGAAAAACGACCGTTTCGAAAATTTATGAAAAAAAATACTAAGATAAAAGCAGAAGGTCGTGAGCGCCATTTTTATTTTTTTTATTTTTCATGATTTGTTCAAATAGGTGTAAAAAGTCGTAAAACGCAAAGATAAATTGAAAGAACGACCATTTAAAAAAATCGATAAAAAATATTGGTAGTTAAAAGCAGAAGGTCGTAAGCGCTATTTTTTTTTATTTGTCATGATTTTTGCAAGTAGTTATAAAAACTCGTAAAACCGAGCGTAAAACGCAAAGAAAAATGGAAATTAACAACGTTTAGAAAATTTATAGAAAAAAAAACCAAAGCGCGAATTAAAAAAAAAAATTGGTGGTTACGACCTTCTGCTTTTAATTGGCCCAATATTCAATTTCGACGTTTATGAATGAATCTTCGGCTTTCTATCCCAAATACAAAAAAAAAATATGACCTTTTGCCGTTACGAACAGCAAAAAGTCGTATAATGGGGCTTACGTCCTTATGCCATTAGACACGCGATATATAATCACTATCTATCTCGTGTCCGATCCGGATGTGTCCAATTTGATTTTTATTACATTAATATTTATGATGTGTCCGATCCGGATGTCTCCGAAAGAAAATGTGTCCGAAAAAAATGTGTCCGATAATGGTTGTGTCCGATGCAGATGTGTCCGAACGGGGTCTAATCCTATTTATCACTGTAAATATGACCCAAATGAATATTGGCAAAAGTTCAAGTACCGGTTCAGGAGCAGTTGTGGTAACAGAATCATAGTTATAGTAGGTTTGTATAAAAGGAAAGTTTGCTACTCGAGTACCTCAGTCTAACAAAATGAAAAGTACATTCATTATCTTTGTCGTGTTTGCAAGTATAGCGCAGAACGATTTGACAAGTTGAACGATTTTCATATCAGAATTCGTTATTTCGGCGAAACTGACGTTTTTCGAAGTGATACGGTGCAAGCCATATTCGTTAGATTGCGGGCAATTATTGACCTTTGTGCGGAAACCGCACCAACCAATGATCGATCTTTGGTTGAGACGGACAGCGAAAAATTGACTCACTATTTATTGCAATTCAGAAACATCGTTTTTAAAGCAATTAATATGGTCGATGCTCAGAATAAGAATTATTCAATCATTCAAGATGAATTGAACGTTTTAGAGAAGAAGCTTCTGTACCGAGAACTGACCAATTCGATGTTTGATATGATTCGTAACAGTAACCCAAATATCCAGAGCGAATTTTTATCAAAAATTAATTACGTCCAGAACAAAGCATTGGGCGACATAAAAAATACCTATGATAATCTATTCGATGCAATAGGAAACGTGGCAAGAGTCACGGTATGGAAGCTGAACCCCTGAGTAATTTCCAAAGCAATTCAATTGCGCCAGGCAGGGCCTATATGAGAAACGTATTTTCTGGAATGGAGATCAGTTCTGTACAAGCCGAAGGATAAAAGAAGGCAAAATTTTGATATAGCATTAGAACCTATTCAATCGACAGAAGTGATCTATCATATTATCGCTCGTGTTATCTGCTGAGCACTCTGGCTAGAGACCATTATTTTATTTTTGTGTATTTGTCGATATATAAGATTTTCTTTTCACTTACCTATTGTTAAGTCAGGTGTCAGTATCGCATGTATATTTCTGTTAAATGAATAAATAAGTGCAATAAATTTGATGTTTGTTTTAGTCCATCTTTGATATGTTTTTCAAAAAATAAAAAAAAACTCGTACCGCACCATATCTTGCCATCGACTGTCTGCAAGCACCAAAATAAAAAAAATTGAATACTGAGTACAAGATATTGATTTGCACAACAAATGGTAACGAAGCTGAAATGAACTGAAATATCAAAGTGGTTTGTGTTTGACATAAGAATATAGTTGAACTGATCATTGAATCAACCTAATCACTAATGTATCGTAAATCTTTGATCTACCAATCAAAAGTTATCACGTTGCGTCGAATTTAGATTCCAGTTATCAATTTAAGAAAAAAAAATAAAAAATTCTTGTTATTTATATACCCATGGTCATCGGGGTCACTTCTCAAATGTTATGCACCAGGCCATGACACGAATTAGACGAAAGAAGAATCGAGTACAACCAAACGCATATCCATCATGCAACACTTGCGAACCATATGACCAATCATGAATTGGCTGGAATTTATACATACAGCATGTCTCTTTCAATGCCAAAGGTTGTCTGAAAATTTCATACTGGCCGAGCAGTGGTTCAGAAGATACATACATAAAAAAAATCTGCCTAAAATGGCGGCCGTCTGAGTTGACTAGAAACAGGGGCGGAACTTGGATTGAAGAGGCCCCGGGGTGAAACAAAATTTGGGGGCCCCCCTTTATGGATTACTTATGGTATGAATATAGAATAGATGAAGGCAAAAAATCACAGCATTTTTTTTTTAATATATATTTTCCCTTTTTATCCCCTGCCAGGGGGCCCCCTCGGGTCGGGGGCCCCGGGGCATTGCCCCGCTTGCCCCAATTCCGGCCCTGACTAGAAAGGGTGCCGGCGGGCACAAATGCATCTTTCAACTCGGATTTGGACAGAAATCAGTATTTGATACCGATGGTGTAAAATGACTGTGAAAAATACAAAATTACATCAGCCACTCGAACCGTACGTCTGGTATAGCGTTGGAAAATGATATTTCACATGCATTGTACGGTAGATCACCCTCAAACTACCGAAAAATGAGCTAGCACACAAATCCCATGAACATTGATGTGGAGATAGGCGGAGACTATCTGAAATTACGACTCAATTTATTGACCAATAATGAATTTTACTAACAAAATGAGCATACGATACAATATTCGATTTTCAGACATCATCTGCTGTACATCATCTATGAATACAATTCAGCAGATTTTGAATAACGATTCATTAATGCTTCGCAACAGTCTCTTTATTTGCATATGGAAATTTTTTCTTGAAGAGAATCATTGTAGTAGCCCGCTAGCGAGACTTTCCAGTCGTTCTTTCACCAGTTCCGCTTTCACTTGTCGCATCGAACACGCCAAGTATCAATCGCAATCGAACTCTTGCGTCTTCCATGCATCCAGAGAGTCCTCCGCCATCGTACAGTTCCGTCGTGGGTCAGGATTTCAACGAGCAGTACCATCTTCCAGCGCCGCACACCTCCGCTGCGGAGGATCTCCTGCACGGAGACACACGCCGCCTACTTCCGGCCCCGGTCCTCGGAGCCGGGCGCCCGCGCCGTACCCGTTGGCCGCATCGAATTCCATGCCTATGCCTGAGCCTGTCCATGCGCCGAGTCGCATCAGATTCAATATTTCAATCTAGCCGTGGTGCGGATGCCGAGACCTGAAGGTGGACTTTAGGCTGAAAGAAATGGTGGGTATGGAATTACTTACCCTGCGCAGGGAGATGGCAGAAGCAACGAGGGAATGTGCCGCGAACATAGAAACGGATGGTCCTCTGATAAAAGTTACTTACTATTTTTATTTGTTCTTCTGCACAAGGGTTATCTCTGTTTTTTTCACTTATCAATTCCTGGGATGGTCAATCGACTGTATTCAGCTCTTCCCCGATTCATTTGTACTTTTTGTGAGGGAATAAATAAACTAAAAATGTCCTGGCGATCCCTGGTCCTGGGGGGGCGATCGGAATTCGGAATTATGATTCACAGTGAAAACAACTTCCGGTTTGATATTTTATGAACTCACGACTGACACGTTCTGTTAATCGTTATCTACGTGGAGACATTTCAATGACAACCAAGAGTTTACAACATGCGTCAATTGCCTTTATTTGATGATCCATGCCCCACGTTTCAGTCGTTTGGCGAATGTTACAGATATGGAACTTCATAAAAAAATTATTATCCCGGAACAAAGCGGAACTGCCTTCGGAAATTTCATTTGAAATAGAAGCAGCCTCACAAGAAAATGAAAAAAAAATTAAATATGATCACGTCACGACTCACGATACCTGAAGCTGCTCTGCCAAAAAGAGGCCGATCGTAGGTCGAATGAATAAAATTCAAAGAGTAGTAATCTGGATAAATCTAGTATATAAAACGGTTCCATATAAACATATGAGGCTGAGAAAAATAAATTCTTCCACCAGCGTGATGCCGTACTCGTATATATATATATCAAACGATTTGATGAATCATCCCTGCGCGAAATGTCAGATAGAATCATGATTTCTAACCAGTCACAAATTTTTGTACGGATCTTAATTATTCGGTCTTGTCTGGGTTCAAGTATGGATAATTTTCCTCTTGATACGGAAACTTATCCGCTTCTATCCATCCGGCATGAAATTCGACATGTCACTTATGCGACCCCATCCGAGATCCCTCCCATCCGCAATTGCAAAATGAGACTTTTCGATGAGACTAAAAAAATCGCACGAAATAAGAAAATATTCGGTCACAGAAAGCCCAGCAAACAACAGCTTTCGAAGATTTTTCACAAAAACTACAGTTTAGCGAGCTGTTAGGTCTCGACCTTCAGTCCATATGCCACTCTCACCCTATCTCTATCTATTAGTAATACTTACAGAGGTGTAACAATGAAATAGTATTTGAATAATGAAATATTTGCAAGCGTTTTCAATAATTATGGACGCAAAATTTAATTTGTAACGCAGTTCGTGAAATACTAATTGAAATATGAATGAATCATTTATTTGTGAAATGAATGTATTTGACGAAAATATTTAAATCTTCGGAAATAAATTGGTCATTTGAAATACTATTTGAGATACTATTTGAAATGATCAAAGTATTTCATTGGACACTAAATGCGAAAATATCGGTAAAACTTTGGTTTTTATTATTAGATGTGTGCAGTCCTGGAAAATATATTTTCACAATACAATTCAATAGAATTGTTGAATCTACGGGTGCTTGATACATCATTGAATAAAAAAGTATCCGCGAATCGAGAGTACAAGGATTGTTCAAGCAATAAAATATTTTTGAATCCACACTAGAATTTTTGATCTAAGAAATACAATATTGTTGTTTTGAAAATAGTTTTTTCTCCATGTTTCACATAATTCTTTGTCTAATAATTTTGTATGAAATAATGAGTTGAAATGGAAGTCAAAGTATGTCTTGTCACACACATACATACATACATACTCAATTTATTGACCAATAATGAATTTTATTAACAAAATGAGCGTACGATACAATATTCGATTTTCAGACATCATCTTGCTGTACATCAGCTATGAATACAATTCAGCAGATTTTGAATAACGATTCATTAATGCTTCGCAACAGTCTCTTTATTTGCATTTGGAAATTTTTTCTTGAAGAGAATCATTGTAGTAGCCCGGTAGCGAGACTTTCCAGCCGTTCTTTCACCAGTTCCGCTTTCACTTGTCGCATCGAACACGCCAAGTATCAATCGCAATCGAACTCTTGCGTCTTCCATGCATCCAGAAAGTCCTCCGCCATCGTACAGTTCCGTCGTGGGTCAGGATTTCAACGAGCAGTACCATCTTCCAGCGCCGCACACCTCCGCTGCGGAGGATCTCCTGCACGAAGACACACGCCGGCCTACTTCCGGCCCCGGTCCTCGGAGCCGGGCGCCCGCGCCGTACCCGTTGGCCGCATCGAATTCCATGCCTATACCTGAGCCTGTCCATGCGCCGAGTCGCATCAGATTCAATATTTCAATCTAGCCGTGGTGCGGATACCGAGACCTGAAGGTGGACTTCAGGCTGTAAGAAATGGTGGGTATGGAATTACTTACCCTGCGCAGGGAGATGGCAGAAGCAACGAGGGAATTAGTGCCGCGAACATTGAAACGGATGGTCTTTTCTTGCGATGTAATTCTTTGCATCTCTCGTTGTTTCGTCACAGATTTAAAATACTGAATGTGCGGAAAGTGGCAATAAAGGACAACTCGAATATTGATTAGGCTTATTTAATTCAGTCTAAAATGATACTTTGCTTAACGACAATGAAATACAAGTACAACAATTATGGTTAAATGAGGTGATGGGCTTAGTTCGTCTCGGTAGTATCAAGAAGCCGGAAGTATCCGATATACATACTTGATGATATAGTACATATACATCAATGTCACTTTTCGGATCGCTGATTTAATACCGGCGACTCAAAGTTCAGTTCTCAATTCCACGACCAGAAGAAGATCAGAGTGGTCAAACTATTATATTGGTAATAATCTCAATAAATAATCTCAATTTTGTTCAGTTGTTTCCGGTTCCCTCAGAAATGCTGCGCTAATACACTGCAGACAGCCGAGTCAACGAAACAGCAAATGACGGGCGAGAAACGATCAGAAATACCTCGACATATGCCACAAGTCTCGAAACGACCCACCCAATCAACGCGCTAATAAATTGTCAACAATGGACCCGATATTTCAAGTTCCAGTTAAGATTGGAGAACCAAATTCATGAATCTTTTTGTTAATAGGTTATTGGCCCAGTTTGTTTAGAACTGTGCTGACTGTGTTGTGAATTTGAGACTTCAAGACAGACCGAAACGGGAATCAGAATTCGCTGAAATCATGAACTTGGCAAACCAAATAGAACATGAGTGCAGGATACAGTCAGCCGTGATTGCTCACAAACTTTCTATTGCAGATGGATGGGTCGATGGATGGAGTGTGAATGATTTGGGTTTGGCGGAAGATTTGAGTGGCTTACAGATTGCAAAACTACATTTAACATGGTCTAGAATTGAAAGTATTCTTTATTGAATTGCGTATTATTTTTACATATCGTATGCAGGTTTCTCATGTCAAGAAATAATGACCTAGTAACCAGTATCTCAGGGTTTTTCACCTAAGGAAATAATGTCTTCAGTTTTGTGCGTTCATTTACTTGTGGATTTTTCCGCCTTGGAAGGACTAGATTTTTTACTTGTGGTAGAATTTCCTTTATTTTTGTCAGATTCTTCACTTGAGCAATCAGACTCATCAGAACTGCTCTTATTTTTGTCAGATTTTCCACTTGCCTGAGAACTGCTCTTATTTACGACAGATTTCTTACTTTCGGAAGCATTAGACTCAGAAGCGCTAGATTTTTCACTTGTCTGGGAACTGCTCTTATTTTCGACAGATTTCGTACTTTCGGAAGCCTTAGACTCAGAACTGATAGATTTTTCACTTGCCTGGGAACTGCTCTTATTTTCGACAGATTTCTTACTCTCGGAAGCCTTAGACTCAGAACTGATAGATTTTTCACTTGCCTTGGAAATGCTCTTATTTTTGACAGATTTCTTACTTTTGGAAGCCTTAGACGCAGAACTGATAGATTTTTCACTTGCCTTGGAACTGTTCTTATTTTTGACAGATTTCTTACTTCCGGAAG
>JAFFZH010012321.1:0-15736 GCA_018420115.1 Euura saliciscinereae
GTCAAACTGGCGCGCGCTTAACTACCGTCGCCGGTTTCGTGGAGCCCGCGACTGTGGAGCTTCTGACCCGACGAGTGCAGACAGAGACGAGGCTATATACAATATGACGACTACGTTATATACGGCGGCTTACGAACCGGCACTAATACGAACACCGGGTTAACTAGTAGTGCCGGTGTTGCGAGCGCACGGATAGAGCAGCTCGACTATTCGTCGAGAGACGATACGACACGATACGATTTTCGACACAGTGTGGCGGAGAAGAGAAGAGAAGAGAAGAAAAAAAAAGTACCATGTGGACCCGCGCGCGCGTTCCGCGTTAAGGACAAGTCAGGGGGTTCGCGTGTGTAAGTTCAGGATGGAAGAGAGGAGAGAGAGCGTATCCTCCCGTGGAAGTAGCCCGGCATTGAAGCGAACGAACGAGCGCGTCGAGCTGTCAGCGCACCCCACCCCAACCCCTGTATCCAAAGCGGCCCCCCTCTAGTCGCTTCTACCCTCCACCCCCCCCAAAAGTGAACCGGCGAACGGTAAAGCGCGAGAATTGTGAACCTCGGGGGTTTCCCTCCTCTCGCCCTCTCACTCCGCGCAAGGTATATCGGATATATCTACGGGTGTATCCATCCTCCCATCGCTCTCTTTCAGTCCCTTTTGCGTTTTCACCACTGCTCGGATCATAATTCTTCTCGCTCTCTCTCTTCTTCCCCCGCTTCTATACATTTTGCTCATTTCCTCTAGCAACCCCTCATCTCCCACTCTTGGTACCCCGTAACCACCCCCTGTGTCGGCCGGACGACCGGACCCACCCCTGTGGTGAAGCGAAAAATATCAGTTAAGGCAGCATAGAGCCGTCATTTTTTGTTCCCTTTCCCAGAGGCTTTTTTTCTATGGACTGTGATCTCTATCTTGGTATTGCTGCCACTATTTTTTTTTCTTCTTTTAGGTCGAAGAAGCGATTTTGTTTGAGATTTTAGAGCCAGTGAAGAATATTTGCGCAATGGTATCGCGTTGATTAATCTGAGAAGAGGTTATCAAGTTCGACGAGAGTATAAATTTACAGTTTGAACATTATGGACGTAGAATTTTATTAAATTGGCCACGTCTTCGAACCGTGAAATCGAGTAATATCCAATTACAAGAATCGTACGGTGTTTCGTACGCTGAGAAAAATCGAGGATTAGTAGGTAAAGAAAAAAAAAAATGGTAGGTAAAACGCTTGATACGCCCCTTCCAACTGGTCGAGCTTGAAGTGATGGCTCTATCCAATCCACTAGCTCAATTTCTCATCCGTATTCATTCTTCGTGGGCTGACCCCAAGCGTCCTAAAGAATAAGGTAAGACGAAGAAAAAGAAGAAGGAGAAGTGGTGGAAATATAAGGGAATATGGGATAAGCAAAGGTACGAGAAGGTATACGAAAAGGGAGAGAATGGAAACAGAGGGAGAGAAGCGCCTATGAGTTATGGCTGCCATTACAGACCCGATAATTATATGCTGCCCCATCAACGCCCCCTACTATATACGAAAAGAACGAAGAAACGGTAGATGATATCCTGCCCTGAGCCCTGAGCCCTGAACCGTCCAACGGTTCACCCGCTCGCCAGCTTGAACCCGAGACACGCAGGCATACACACAACACACGCTTCACAAATGCTCTGGGAACCGAGGCGAGTCCGTCGAATCGAACCGGTGATCGGTATAAATCGATTCCGAGTCTAACCCAACCCGAGCTAACTGGGTACAGTCTGCTTTCGCCATCGACCTTCATCTTCCAAGACGAGATAGCGGATACGTCGAATTCGTGAAGAAGCGATCGGAAGAGGAGAACATTTCGTACTAATTCCTACACTGACCTGAAAATAGTAACTCACAGTACGTCCATCTGGAACCAGAAGTAATGTGGAAGCACTGTAATAATGAGAAATGACCGAACAAATGAATGAAATAATGGGAAATAACTGAAATAATGAGAAATAACCGAAGAAATGAATGAAATAATGAGAAATAACCGAAGAAATGACTGAAATAATGAGAAGTAACCGAGGAAATGAATGTAATAATGAGAAATAAACGCGGAAATGAATGTAATAATGAGAAATAACCGAAGAAATGAGTGAAATAATGAGAAGTAACCGAGGAAATGAATGTAATAATGAGAAATAACCACGGAAATGAATGTAATAATGAGAAATAACCGAAGAAATGACTGAAACAATGAGAAATAACCGAGGAAATGACTGAAATAATGAGAAATAACTGACGAAATGAATGAAATAATGAGAAATAACCGAAGAAATGACTGAAATAATGAGAAATAACCGAAGAAATGACTGAAACAATGAGAAATAACTGAGGAAATGCCCGAAATGATGAGAAATAACTGAGGAAATGACTGAAATAATGAGAAATAACCGAAGAAATGACTGAAATAATAATTGAGAAAACAACTTGATGAGGACTGAATAAATCGAATTATTGTACTAAAAAAAAAAAATAATGTGTCAGTCAAATCTTGAGTTATTTTCCCCTCGTCATTATGTAACATGATAACGGATACTATGATAGCTACGATTACCATGTGAACGTTACCACAAGCACAAGAATGACGAAGTGAAAAACAATGTGATGATCGTTGCAACAATATGTTATATTTTCGGTGTGTGAACGTGGATAAATCCGTTCGCGGAAATCTTAGCCGACGAAACCAGTCCGCAATGGTGGTCGTAAATATTGTAGAAGTGGGGCGGGCAAGCAAGAGAGCAAGCTTCGCTTTAGCGTTTAAGTGTTCCCTCAGGAACGCTTATTACACTGCGATCACCATGGAAAACCGCGCAATCATCTAAGTATTTCCTAACGACTTTACTACCGAAGCAGATTCGCCAAACTAATTACATCGCGTTTCTGCTTCTTACCTGTCCGAATGGAAGGATGACCGAAAGAGTATCTTCATCGTTCGAACCGATCGACGATTTGTTACGCAAACTAATTTGAATATGGCAACGTTTTTATCTCTTTTTTTTAAGTTTATTGAATCCACGTGACGGTTCGAATCTCGTTAGGCTTATGAACGATAAAACACGAAATTTGTACGTAGATGCCCGATGAGAATTGAGACCACGGTCACGTCACCGCTAACCCGTTGATTGAGACATCGGCGAGCTTAATGCAGCGTGACGTCACGCGCCGAACTGTTACAATAATAAATCGAGCAAGCATTGTTCCATTCTATCTCTGTGTGAGAGCCTGAGTCATTAGCATAACCGACCAGACCAACCAACCAACCATCCAGACCCAAACGGGATACGACCCGCCTCACCCAAGAGTTGGAAAACACCATCAGCGCCAACACGTGGAAGTCGTAAGAGGGATGCTATGCCGAACGAACGAGTGAATGGATGAAAGCGGAATATGGGGTCACCTGGTCAACGGATTCTCAACCGGTGAGGTAATCCGTTGGATGTATTCGAAGTTAATGGATTTCTAAAAAAAGACGAGACTCTATAACGACTCGATTAATTAACGATCGAGGATTTCATCTCATCCTGAGAAGGTTCGATGATACATAAATTGGGTTGTAGAAACCGCTATATCAGACCCAAGCTAGTACCTGACTCCGGTATCAACTTATCTCTCAAGTTAGGAGCCTGAAATTTGTTCGGATTACAGTTTTAAGCCGTTGGTTAATAATTTATCCGGTTAACCGCGGAGTATGTTGTGCGAAACAACAAAGCGGTTCGCGTTAAATAAGAAACTCTCATTTTTTAACCATCCTCCGCGTTGACGCCCGCACTTAGCCACGGTACCTAAGTGTGGAAGCGAATCGGAGTGTGAAACGCCTTTACATGCATTACCTGTTCGACATGATACCCACAGGTACACAAGCATCGTAAATACGATGATTTTGCTGAACGGCGGTAAACGGAAGGTAAGCATCATGCGATAAATGCACGTTACCACATTGTATGCTGCCTCAAGTGCAGCGAACGCTTGTAAATAAGGCGTTTAACAAGGCGGGGGTTGTGAACCAGAAGCGCGGTGCACTTTACGAGCGCAATAAAGAAGAAGAAGAAGAAGAAGAAGAAGAGGGAACATAATAATCATAACCCTAATGTAACAGCTTCGAAATAACGACTCTTTTATGGCCCATAATACGATTTGTATATCTAGTCAAAATGTCCGTCTCTACACGGCTCGCAGCCTCCTCCACTCATCTCTGCCACATCTCTTAAGCCTTTCTCTCTTGTGTTGGCACGCGCTTAGAATGGCCGTCCGAGGTCCTGTGCGGCGGCCGATTTGTTTCATCGCAGCATCAGCTCCGAGATAGAGAGGAAGGCTACATGACATTTTTGCATCTCATCCGTGGCAAGGCTCGCGTCGATCTGACCTTTTCGCTGAACCACGAGACCAAGACCAACCGACTATGACTATGACTCTGACTCTCGCGGATCCGCGAGTCACAGAACTACGGTCTCAGTCTTGTCCGCAGCGATGCAATTAGTGTGCCATAAATCCTTTGGATAACGAGACGCGCGCGGCGCCCCCAAGGCGTCACCCGAAACGTCACCCGAGTCTCGCGGACGAACCCAGGAACCAAGTACCTCAAACTTGTACAGAGTCCTGGCATCCATCTTATGTGGTTTAACGGATTGCCTCAGCCACAGTTTTTCTTTCTATATATCGTTTCAGACTCTGGTGAACATCGATACAGCGATTTGATACTACAAGTTCGTGCTATCGCGTCACTATTCAGTACAAAGAGTCTCGGAGAACAGATTTTTCATTTTACACTTCAAATATATGCGAGTCCTCGACTTTTATATCCGAGGATATGTTCGGATTATTCAAATATGCCGCTGAAATTATGAATTCTGACGTCATAGTCGAGTGATTTTTCGATTTGTCTATAGCGACCAGGACACCAATTTTTCAGGAAATTCATGTTCGGAATCAATTTATCTCTTAACCAAGAATGATTATGAATACTTGAAAAAAATTGGAATCCACGTTTAAAATTTTTGTCGTGATGTTTCAAGCACACGGTCAGTCAGATAGGGTTAATTTTTTCAGAAGACCAATCCTGGTATCATATGTGAATGAGAGAATTATGATTGTTAATTTCTTTTGACTACCTAACACCAATAAATTATCTCATGATTGTTGTTTTTGAACCCCTACACTCACTTACAGAAAGAAAAAAAACTATCTGGAGAAACTGAGACTCTGGAGCCGGGTCGAATTGGACTAACGGTACGTCTGGAACCTTGAGACACGTGTTTAAAAAACAAAACGAAAAATTATATGTAACGAACCCTTTGGTAAAGATATAAATCGATTTTGGACAGGTGTAGTTTCCTCAATGTCCCTGTACTGGTTCGATCTCTCAAAGGAATACTATGCCTTCTGGATCTCGATGTCCACAAATATTCAAGTCCATGGATTTCGAACCCAAAAAATGGTATATATGCAATTTTGATAAGAAACATAATAACGGAACTATTTTGAGTCACACAAAAATACAGAAATGGCATCAAAATCAACGAATCTGTGATTCTTTTCAGAAATATTTCAAGCTGTTTCGTATCTTATTGTTCAGAATCGACGTTGTTGAAACCCTTTCTTGATGTTTGTGGACATCCTTGAAATAAGTTTACGTCAATATTAACTACAAAATAGATATTTATGTGGCATGCGCAGAAAGTAAATGTTTATTCGGCAAGGTTATGTTTTTCGTACGAGCCGTTGGTTTTACCTGGCGAGCCGAAGGCGAGCCTTTTAAAGCAACGGCGAGTACTAAAACATAACCTTGCCGAACAGTTACTTTCTGCGCGCGCCCCATACAATATTTTTCACGGAAAAGGCATCAATAGTCACTTTGACGCCAGTTGAGTTCCGCACGAACTGCGTATAGGAGCTGCTGTAAAAGGTAGTAGAGAGGGGGTAACCTGCGGTATAAAGACTTTATACCGCAACTTTGAACTTAGGGGTACAAAGTGCCACTTTCCGGGACGAAAACAGGCGTCGAAAAGTGACTTTTTAATGCCTGTGCCGTAAAAATGAATTTTTGAATTTTTCCCTAGTTTTGAAATCCTCTTCTTGCATTCCCGTAATTCAGTAATTCGATATAGTACAAATCGGGTAGGAATGATTGGAACTCGGGGGGATCAAGTGACGGTCTCTTTCGGTCAGGATAATCCTTTCGGTTTGGAGTTTCGACGGTATCTCCGGAGTTCTGTAATCTCAGTGGCCCCGTATTCGGCGTGACACGGTCGGTCTTTCCATCCGTTCGCCTCGCCTCGCTCTCCGCGCGTTCTTCCTGTCTGTCTCCGCGCCTCCGCCCGGTTTCTCTCTCCGTGTACGAGGTAGGTACGTTCCATCCTTCCGCCGCACGTTGATTTATAGCGATGTGAAAATACGAGAAATGAGAACCGAGTTGTGCTCCCGTCCGTTTTCGAGGTCCACGTTCACGTTTCTGCGTCTGTTATATCCCGGTGATACAGTTATAGTTTCCACCACTCGCCGCTAAGAAGCGAACCAAAATACCCGGCTCGGCTATGTGGCGGACTAAAACGCTGAAGGATCTCAGCCCCGTGATAAAATTTGGTTATTTAAATGATCCCAAGAACCGGACGAATAACAACGACTACAAGACGCTGAAATTAGTGACATGCCAAGGGCGATAAATCAGCCATAACTAAATCCCATGATTATTTGAATAATGAATGTTTTGTCTGGTGATCACTAACCGTCGGCTTATTCTCAAACCTACACGTGTCATAATATAAGAGTTATCAGTCCGTTTGATCGGTGGATAAATAATAAATAATAAACTAAACAGATTTTTGAGTCTCTGATTTATGTTTTTGCGATTCTAAATCGAAATATACTATCTCATGTATCCTTGAGTGATCAAGAACAAAAAAAAAAAAAAAAAAAAAATACCACTAAATCACACACGCGTGAAGAAGTAGAAAGCCCCGACTATAACCGGACCGCGTCTCCCCAGGGGTTTGCTTTCGGGTTATGAATCGGTTAAGAAATGTTGATTAGAAAAATTCTAGGGTAATTAATAGCCGAGATTGAATTATGGCGGGAAAAAGTGGGTCGATCTCTCAGGTAGCAAATTGCGAATTGAACCCGCGTAACCTGCAGCCCCGCGATAATCAGACCACGAATGCAAGTGGCGTATAACTTTAGTGTGCATTGAAAAGCACCGTTTAAATTTCGGAGGGAGGGGGGGGGGGGGGATATCCAACTCCGTAGGGGGGCAGGCTTTAACACGTGATTAGCGCGCTTGTGAACAAGATCGGGACGCAGATACGGCATAAATCTCGTCGGTTCTCCTCTAACTCTGCAGCTTTTTGGTACCGGGAACCCGAATCCTGCACGTACACCGTCGGGGTGGCTTCCGCGTTACGGAACCTGAACAGGTATGCGTATATCTTTCTGTTCGTCTTTTTCTTTCAAAATTAGAGAGTCCCCCAAGGAACTGTCTGTGGGTATATAGGTGCCTCGGAATGTTTAGGCGTAGGGGAAAGTTTGCGCAATACGGGGGTCTCCATTGTCCCGTCCTTGGCTTCAGGACCTAAGACTCTGACTTTGTACCCTTAGGAGAAAAAAGAAAGTCTGAACCTATGGCATTGTTGGTTACGTCAACTTCGTGTTTATAGAAATTTACTGCCGAGGCCTATACACACCCCTGCGACGGGTTCGGTTTCGGGATAATTTCGCACCTTAGGTCTTTCGATTCGTAACGTAAAGACGAAAACGCCGACTTTACGGAATATCGAAGGTTATAGTACGAGAATTACAAAAACTGAGAAACTGGAGGGAGCAAGAATTCAGATTCCAAGGATTCATACCGATCGAAGAGAAATTTGAAGAGATCGCGGAATCGTGATTTTCACAAAATTCAACAAAAATTCGCTATTTTATTGAAGCAAAAAAACCAAAAATTGAGAGCTCTGAATCTCGAGATCGATACGGTGACAAAAAAATGTGTTCCACTGTTACATGAACCCTTATCAAAAATTGTTGTGTTAAGAACGATTTCTTGTGTCGATATATTACAAAATATCTGAATTTGTTAATTTCAACAGTTTTTTTTTTTTTTTTTACTGTGCACTGATAAAAGATTAACAATAGCTGCTTCAGAAATATATTTATTATTTAAAATTGAAAAAACGACAATTTTATTGTAACTCATCTGAATTTTGAACTTGTGTGATTTTTGTATCAGTTTAACATTCAATATACGTATAGTTTTGACATTTTCTTTCCATTCAGTAATAGAACAAAAAACAATTGAAATCAACATAACATTTTTGGTCGACCTCTTTTGTGATTTCGAATTCACAGTGACTTCAAAATATCCGAAAATTCGAAATTCACTTCGTTTCCCACTTGTTTTCAGGCTCCACAATCAGAAGCCGCTTATCATATTCCACAAGAAAGAGAAGAAAAGAAAGAGAAAAAGAGCAAAGAAACAAAAGGACTATAAAACACGTAAAAAGTTATACGCAGACTCGTCCTTTTTATTCCCCAGACAGTTATGCAAATTTTCTTTTCAATTCCCACCGCGTTTTCCCTCGTTTGGGTCAAGAGTGGGGGCTTCCAAGCTTCGAGCTTCGAGCCCGCAGCATCTTCCCAAGATCGATCAAAGATCGTGACTATACCCCGATAACGCGATAAGATCGCGTCAATCAAAGTCCTCGTTTACGTCTGACGCCCGTCCTTCGAACTGCACGTCTCGCCAATCGTCTGATTCAGTGAATTCGCAACGGATCCACGGCCAGGTAGCTAAGTGCCCTAATTTATCACAGGGTGTCTCGATACAAAATATCATTAATCAATCAGGGTTTCGCTCCTTGGAGAAAAATCAAACAGGATAAACCAGAGAAAGAGAAGACGTTGCCCAAGGGGGGTGTAGTTTTATTAATAACAACGTTTCTCCGAAACTTTCATTTTTCATATAAGTACCCTCGTACCCTCGTATAGTTTCTTGCGGGTGCCGCTGTCCGAGGTAATCGCGGTAATCGTGAGTATCCGAAATCGTCATAATGATCGGTTACCACCGGCATGACTTATGGGTCGGATAATAATATCACATCGCAACGTTCTATATCTATAGAGCGTATATCGTCGACGTGGCAGCAGATGCAACGCAAAACGAGCGACGTGCGTGTAACGCGTCATTGATAGTTAGCCCCCCCCCCCCCCCCCTGACGTCAAATTTTCCAATCACCTCTCCCCACAATCTCCTCCTATTTCCTGCCACGCAGACCACGTATCCCCCCAGTTCGAATCGAGGAATGAAACGGATATATATATATATATTCACTACTAGGGGAACCAACCAGCGCCTTGGGGCTCTCAAATTCAGTCATGGACGTGTTCCGCGCTCCTCTACTTATTATTGCTTGCTATACATCTTTTTGCGAATCGTATTAATAAAAGCAACACGCACGCGCCTCTTGTGGTTTTGATTTGAGCCTTGTGACAGATCATTCTTCGTTGAATTATGAATTGCAGAAAAGTTGATTGATTGGATTCTGAGAATATTTGAGTCCGATGATATTAAAAAAAGGGTCATAAGATCGTCGGTCGTTTCTCATTCTTTTATAATAACAATTTGATCGGAACGTAGATGAGATTAGTTGACGATCATGAATGGGTCAAAGAAACGGATGTAACGCATTCTTATTCAGTCTTAATTACAGACTCCAACGAAGACGGTATAAAAGAAACTCACATACGCGAGTTACGCTTCTAACAATGGAATTCGTGTTCTTGTTCCCCACCGTCTTCTTACAACACTCGAACCTCCATGGAGGCGACTTTCGGAATTCAGCCAGCGGACAATTACAATTAAACGTTGTTAGCGGATTACCCCTTGTTGCTCACTAGCATGAAGAAATTCTTCGTACAGCGTCAATTTTTATACCCATCAACATTCTATCCTCAAAGCACACGATGCACGTTTCTTTCCTTTTTCTTTTTTCATCTGATACGTGACGAGAGAAAATTTATTAGGAAATTTGAATCCAATAAGGGATGATCGTCGCCCTAAGGGGTGGATATTCGCTCACCTCCGTCGCTTCTTTTTACGTCTTCTCCGTCGGCGAGGTAGTATCGTGTTGTTCCCCCTGAGTAAGGGGGCGATAACTCTCGGCCACCTTGGTTTCAGGGCCGTAGTTAGGCCCCTGTATAATTTGGGCCCCTCTTCGGCCTCGTATTTGGCCGGACTTCCCTGCACCGGGGGCCTTCGCTCTGCCCCGGCGCTGGGCCCCGTCGTGGTTGATGGTTGTCACCGCAGTTTCTCGCTTCCTCTTCCTCAGTTTCACCGCCTTCTTATATTTTAGTCACCGTCGACCACCTCCGATATTTTTTATCAAGACGAAACCACTCATCTCACCCGACATTTGTCCACGATTATATACCGTCTCACTTTAATTTCAGTTTTTCGGGTCACCGTCACCATTACCTCATCTCACATATATCATAACCTCCAACCTCTTCATTCAGAGGGTTTCATACGCACTTGGTTTATATAATCCAATGCCACCTGTTTATTTTCTTCCTTCTATCAGTTTTTTTTTTTTTTGCTTTTTTTTTTGTTTTTTGCGATTAAATAACAATAAAAAAATAAGCAAGCGATCGTCCTATCGGTTCATCACGTGATTAGAGTCATTTTTCAATCGTCACAATTGTCAGGCGCTCATTCTCACGGCATTTTGCACACTGATAACGGGACGTTGTTAAATAAATTTGAAAAAAAAAAAATTGGCTCACTCAATAATCACAGGATCACGATAATAATTAACATTTTGATTGAAAATCCCATTGAAAAAATTGACACTGTATCAAAACACGTGGTGTTTCTGACAAAGTATAGCCCACACACGGATATTTTTAGACAAATTCCGGTCAAGGGTTAAATTCTGTGTCGTAGGTTGAGAATGATTGCGATTTAGATGTTGAGATGACTGTGGGATGCCTTTTATTTCTTCCAATCGGGACAAAGGGGTACTGAGAGATGGAAAAAATGTTCTTATATATATACTGATGAAATATTGTAAAAAAGAAGAAAAAAAATGTTTTTTCCACCGACCCGATAAGATACACGGTATCTTTGCAAGAGATGCGACCACTCTGATCAGCGCACTGTGTTCACCAGCTTTCGCAGCCTCCGAAGCGGGAGCCGAAAACCAACGGGTAGCGGCGCGTCGCGAGACTCCCTCCTGCACATGCGTTGTGCTTTTCCCTCCCGCGAAACCCTCGCTCACTCTCATTCCACCCCCCTACGATTTTACCCCTCGTCCAAAAAACTTCTTTGGCATCCCCCGAACGTCATCCCCTCATACCCCGTGGTGATGCGGTGCCCCCGAAGACTCGCTACTATCTTACGAATTCTCTTTGTCATCGGAAAAGAATTTCGCACCCTATTTTTTTTTTTTTTTTTTTCAGATTCTTATAGAGCGTTGAAACGTTCTTTGATAAATTTCGAACTCGTTTACACGGAATTACGATCCACTTGATAACAAAAATAAAATGTTGACGCTCTCTCTTTTATTTTCTGTCAGTTATTTCAGTTTCTCTCTCTCTCTCTTTTTCCCGTTCCGATAACAATTGTAATTTAGTAGCGTTGGGCGGTGAAACTCCAGCTGGGAATATATAGGGGCTCACAATCGGACCTCACGAATCAACGAACTGGTGTTTCACACTGTTTCACGTAAAATTAATTATCAATTAATTCGATTAATTTTACGAGCTTACTCTAACGTTAAATGATAGCCGTTTTCGCAATCAGCGAGAAATTGCGTTTCATCCCTCTAATCAATAGAGTATTCGGGCACAATTCGATTACGAGACGTCATAATGAACTAATTGATCGTCAATTATCCACGATATAACCCAAAGATTGAATTAAAAAGGGGTGTGGAGGGGGAGGCGTAGATGAAATTGCGGGAAATTCAAGAGCGGAGTGACTATTCCACGCGCACGAGACGCTGACGGATTCGGTCGTCAATCTTTCAACGAGAACCGTAAAGCTATCAGGCAGCGGTCCGCATCGCGCCCACCAGTCTGCAACACCGGGGGTACGTCGGGGTGCCGTGACGCCGGCACCTTATACTCTGCTTCCATAGCCACTTTTACGTGGCCGTCTTCCTCGCGCGCGAACCTCGCAATATATCTATCCGTAACCTATCTCAGAGTCGAGAGCTTTCGGGACGCAGGAAGTCACAACGAAAATAGCCCCTCGGCGAAGGAACCTATCGATGAGTATTCTTTTTGTTCTCTTTTTCAACGTTTCAAATACCTTCCTTACTAAGGGTCTATGGCGGAGGGGAAGGGAGGGGGGGAGACGTGACGTCAAAAAACGTGTTGATGAGACAACCTGATGCGGTTTTTCATTGTCTTGTATAATTTCCAATTTTGGTTTCAAAATCCGTAAACGAACTTTTTTGACGCGAATAATGGGAAAAGACTCACCGCCTCGAAGTGCTAGCGGTATACCTACTCGGATAGTAGCGATTCTTACCTGAAACGAGAAAATACGAATCGTTAATAAAATTGAGGTGGAATGAATAAGAATGGGATTATCAATTATTGCAGCTGCAGTTGGAATGACGTGAGCAGTAACGATTATCCCAACGTTTACATAGAAACGGAAGGCTTGCTTGCTCTCAATGTTAACGACGAAGCTGAGAGGATAGTTGATCAGCTTTTCTGCCGATAAAAAAAATTTTGTGGCGTCATATGTAATTCGAAAATTTGTTATTTTATTGACAACCAAGGTCAGTTTTCGGCTGATAAATTTCGTCAATCAAGAACCTAAAGAACACATTTATTTTTTACAAATTTGAATACAAAGATAAGATAGAATATTTTTTGTTCAAATAAAAACTGAACATTCTTAATTTACGCCAATTGATTCTGCCGAAACATTTAGGCTGAAATTATTTTCAATGTGAAATTTATTTCAATTTCTCAACTTCGTTATCAATATAACATAGAAATGAGACGTCATCTGCTCGATCTATATATTGACGCTCGAAAAATCACCGTTAATTTCTTGCAATAAAATATTGTCAATCAGGAATTACAGCCTATAAGTTGATAAGAATTGTGATTATCAAATTTTAACAATATAATCGAGGTTTATTTTGTTCACGTGTTCAATTGATTCAGGCTGATCTTCACATCGGAGGCTGAATTAATGACACGCTTCGTGAAAAATCATTAGATAATCGTAGATAGTATCATAATCTTGACGATTCTATGTCAAGCAAGTAAAATAATTCTCTATTCCGCATATAAAAATATGCGGTGAAGCTAAAGCTGAAGAATGGGGAAGAAAGAAAAGAAAAGGAAATGAAAGGAAAGGAAAGGAAGGCAGTCTATATAGACTATAGTGGAAGGACCAACGGCCGTGAAACAAAGCAGAAATCCACGACCCGTGTAATTGGACTCTCAAAGAGCCTTGGTGATTCTTGTTGAAAAAAAAAAAAAAAAAAAAGAAGATAGGTGATACAGTAGAAGAATAAAAAGTAAAAGATATTCTGGTTTCTTTTATCCTTCCTCTCTCTTAATTTTTCCTCCAAGATAATTTCGAGAAGCTCACATTCCGGACTCGCATATGCACTCGGTGCTGCTGCACACCGGTGCAGCCTATGTTTGTCCAGTTGTTTCTCAATGAATACGAAGCGCACGGTTCGCCCACTCTCGCACTCATTGGCATCACGGCCTCGTCACGATTGCAGGCTATCGTCGAGTCTTGTTACATCGTGCGTGCCTTTGATAAGATTATTTACGCAACTGGATACCGCCTGGAGAGTGAGAACTGAAGCTAGAAAACTCATTCCAAACTTGCAAATTTGTTTCTGGTCATATTTTATTGAAAAAGAAATTGTATGTTTTATTTTCAGCCTTGTTTCAACGATCCCGAGTCACGCTATCGGCTATCTCGATCTTTTCTTTCTCTGGATAAATTGAATTCCTCAAGAGAAACTCGGAGTATGAAGATTTCGCTGTAACATGAAATCCAAAACCTACGTAGAGAGTAAAATGATACACGTCATTTCATTTCCGCTCTCCTTTTGTTGTTTTTTTTTGTTCGCTCCTTTCTTTCTCTCTGCAGAACGTGAAATATGGAAGAAGAAGAAAAAAAAACGATAAAAAATGAAACATTTCTTGTTTCTCCAGTTTTCTATGCGGGCACGATGATGATCGTTGAGCTTGTTATACGAAAATTCGACCGAAAATTCTCAACGTTGGTGAAATCGCGGTGTTGCTGAGGTATAGAGAGACGAGAGAACCGCCAAAGAGAGATAGATAGAGAGAGAGAGCGGAGTGGAGTGGAGTAGAAAACCCCAGAGGTAGGTATATACTAGTATAGCCTCCATGGCCCGGAGGCGAAGCGAGGGAAGTTTCCCTCCGTAGCGTGACGGGAAAGGTGGTTGGGGGGTGAAAACGGGGGTACGAAAACGGAGGGTGGCGTGGCATGCCACGCTACGTAGACGCGCCACTGCCACGGGCGAAGGGGTCGAACGGGGATCGGGGAAGGCAAGGGGATGAGCCGGAGTTGGAGCGATGGCAGAGTATTGATTTAGTGAGCTTCACCGTTTCCTTCCATTCGTCTCTTTGCCTCCACGAAATTCATCCAAAACTGGAGATTCTCGAGGGTCTCGGTGCTCAGGAAAATCGTCGATCAATGATGACCGGAATGATTCCTCGAATGATTGTTGGCGAAGAAAATTGAATGTGAAAATTCGTTCATTCATATACAGGGATGTTTTTTGGAGGTGAATTGAGATGAATAGACGACCGCAGCATCCCTTCACGTACGAAGGAGGTTAAGCGGAGGTGTTTACTACGGCACGTTGCGAAGTGTTAAAGTGTAGAGAAGAGAGTGAAACTCGCGAGGGGGTAAGTGCGAGAGAATAAGATGGCAGTAAATATTCCTCGCTTTCCCCACACCGAGAGCGACGCTTGGGACCGCAGTGTGTATGTGCGGTATAGCGACACGGAATTCGAATTTAGTGCTTTGCTGCTGTTGCTGCTACTTTTCTCTTCCAAAATCCGATTGCGGGAAGTTGTAGATTTTTTTGGATAAGAGAAACACGATCATCCCCCTAATTTTCATTCGAATTATTTTTTTCATGCAACTATATCATAGACACGGGGATGGGAATTGGATTACCTCGCGTGTGAACAGAGAGTTTCGAATTTTTGTAAATAAACTTGCGGGATGGAAAAGCTCGCGTTGGGAGAACCACGGAGAAATGAAAAACGAAGATATTCTTCTATTCATTCTTCAGACAGAAAAATCGAAAATTTTGATTCAAGTACCAAATTCGAACTTGAATTCACTATATTCCTTGCCTTGATTCGAAAATACTTTACCTACTTGAAGTATATTTTGCGCCTCAATTCAAGAATACTTCATTATTCCCTACTTGAAGAATAATTTGGGCCTCAAATTCGAGAATATTTTGAGCCCGAATTCCGAGATATTCTATTCTTCGATTGAAGATTATTTTATTCCTTGTTTGAAGATCATTTTATCCCCTAATTCAAGAATATTTTGGGCGTATTTTGAAAAAAATCTTCTATTCTTTGATTCAAGAATATTTCATCTCCCACATGAAGAATATTTTTGGCCTTGACTCAAGAATATTTTATTTCCTAACTCAATAAAACTCTGGTCCCTAATTCCAAGGTGTTCTATTGTTTGACTCAAAA
>JAFFZH010012322.1:5946-17598 GCA_018420115.1 Euura saliciscinereae
AATCGTGCTATCAAAGCTTGTCTATTATCGATACAAAAATGGTGTATAAATTTCAAATCGATCGGATAAACGGTTCCAAAGTTAGTATTCATGGTCACCGTAAGGGTTTCGCAAGCTGTACTTCCGTGGCGTCTGGAGGCCACAATTTTCGACATAAATTCGATCTTCTTTTTTCAAAATGAGGTTCTGGTCGTGCACTTTAAAATCCCGTTCATCGATTCGGTTCTTTTTAGTTCTTCACGAAGTTTATTGTACTTAGAAGCCGAAGTGCCGATTATTTTACGTTCGTCGCATAGAAAGGCTCAAAATGATCGTTCAATAATCACTTTACAGACGTCCGGCATCGGATCAGTAAGGAAAACGGGGTTGGCGACGGTGGTTCGAGACCAGGAACCAGAGACGACAATACGGCTCAATCGATGTCATCGGAAAGCACGATTTTAGCGCCTTTTGAGTGCTTAAAAAATGTCGTTTGGGCTCTGGTATTCACTGTGATTACGTAGTCCGTTATAAATTGAGTATTGTTTCGATTAAACGGAATCAAGTTAATGTTTTCTATGATTGCAGTTAATTTATCTATCGCTAGGACCAATGATAGCGTGACTTAAAAAATTGGTTGACATTCGTTGGTAGAGATTGCGATTTAATTAATCAACGCTGCGTCCTTGGCCTCGTTGAGCAAAACTACAGTCGCGAATAAGCAAAATCGTCAGCGTTTATTGAAGAAGACGTTGAATCCTGAAAATGGGTTTAATTCCACCTCGAGAGCTCTTTGCTTCTTTTCTTTTTTTTTTCTTCTTTTTCTCTTAAAATCACCTCGACGAATTTTCTGACTAACGGTTCAATCAGTCTTCCCACGTCGCTTCGGTGTATTAATTATGCTCGTTAATCAATACCTCAGCTTTTCATTGCCGGGATAGATTAGGATCGGATTTCATTTTGACGTTGAAGACTCAATTCTAAACTGTTTACCTTAATTAATTACCCTTTGGTTTCTTTCCTAAAACCATAAGAAAGAATGTTTAATTAAGAGAAAAAAATCGACGATTCATTCCGATACACCGTAATTATCGTCATCATCATCGATTTCACTGGTATTTCATTGCATACATATAATACAGCAGACATATCGATTCTAAGCTTGACAAGGTTCGTTTGTAATCTTTTCTGCGATAGCCAGAAATTTATTCATCATAGAATAAAAAAAGGAGAAGTAGAAGATGAAAATCGAGTTTCTGATGTACAGGGTGACTCAATTAGAGAATCAATAGAATAACAGAAGAAAATAGGAATTTTTTTGAAAATTGAATAACATCTGAACGAATAATTGACTCATTTTTGAAAACTTTTTTTCTTCGTTGCTGTAAAGTAGAAGAATGAGGATTCAATTCCGTTTTCGAAAAAGCAGATTTTTCGAAAGATTTGACTCGATTATTTTTTCAAATGATTTCCCCTCAAAAAGTGAAACTTTGGAAACTTTGGTTTTTAAAATTCAAACTTTATTTCAACCTTTTACAAACTTTTTGAAACAAAAATAAGATAAAGAAGAAAAAAATTCTTTGTGGAAAAAAAATAGTTTCTGAAGCTTACCGGTCAAAAAGAAAATTGAGATTTTTCTAGTTTCTCAGAGGCGAATAATTGAAGCTTTATTCTTTTACTTTTTAGTGAAAAACAGTTTCTAAAAATCGGTCGATGAGCGTTCGAATTTTATTGACGTTTTTTTTCGTTCTTTCGTTTTTATTTTTTAATCAAGCGATCCTACAACAACAAAATTTTCTATTGTATGATTTTTTTTTGTAAACTGAAATAATGAAAAAACAAAAAATATTTGAAAAAAATATAAATATAAATGATTGAATTACCAAAAGAGTGAAACAAGTGAATATATTTTGGGTCTACCTCCATTATTTTCGTTTTTGATTCATATGATATCGATCGATTGTATAAATTGACCATGAGATATACGATTCATTAATTTTGGTATCATGCGAAAGACACAATATTTATTGATAATACGATGTAATAACATAAAGTAACTAAAATAAGTATTAGAATTAATTAGGGGTAGGTATATACCTAAGATAGAATATATGTACTATCTAGCATGTAAATACGATATTAATGAAATGTAAATTAGTACGAGCGCAGTTACGCCATTTATATGAAAAAAAAAACTTGAATAAAGAAAAACAACAATAATCGCTGTGTATATATATATATATCAACTGCAAGACGTCGGCCATATTGTACCTATATACTCATATAAGTGGGATAAAGTGGATGAATAGGAATAAGAATCAGGTATATAAGCTCATAATCTAGAACTATCTGAGAGATTTTAAATCAGCTACCCCTCAAAAAGGGGTTGCGATCTCTATTTATTTATATACGTATTTTATCTGTTTCTCACATAATTTTTATTGTCATCCCAGAATGAATCTCTCATGTATAAAATATACAGCAATTAGATATTGTATAAGCTTGTAAATATTTACCTGATACATAAATATTTAGACACGAATTTTCGGAATAAAATCATCATGTATTTATTTATTAGATTTGCTTTGAAAAAAATCTTAATCATAAAGGTAAAGCTATTGTTAAAGTAAATGTTAAGTGACTAGATCTTGTGAAAATATATGGGAATAATCCTAAAAAATTATTTAAAAAAATAAATGTAAATAATGAAAAAAAATTAATGTTCTTCCATAATTTTTATTAATTCCTATAAGAATTTTTAATAAATGATTCTCCACCTTTTACCCCCCCTCCCTGAAATAGTGTAATATTACTGTAAAAGAATTGTAAAAAAAATCAAATACAACAAAATCACGGTATTTGCAATTGAAAAATTCTTAATAAAAAATCAAAAAGGAAATAGATTGATTCTTCTATCGTTATTATAATCGAAAAGAAAAAAAAACAGCAGAGTTGGGCTGCGACTCCAGATACTTTGAATTTTACAAATCTGACCTCGGATCATTGATCAATGGTTCAAAAAAAACCGTTTTTAGTTATTTTTTTCGCAGCATATCGAAGAGGCGAAATTGAAATTTTGCAAAACTGACTTCAGATTTATCATCAGCGACCCTAAAAAACGTTGTGGTAGCAAATTTCGTTTAAATCCGTTGATCCGTTATCAAGATATCAGATATTATTATCATGAAACGTAGACAATCTTATCTCCCCTCCGTCGACTTAGTATATCTTGCTGTTAGCACACGTTAGATTCTAGAATTGGTAAATTTGTGGAAGTATATCACCGGCCATTTCCCAAACCCCTGAGGCTCCTGTCTCTAACCATGAAAATCAGCTCTCTTCTGAATCCGTATATAGCCAATCACCTTCGATTTAGAGCAAATTGTGTCGCGAAACGTGTCGTGGTTTCGAAACCGTTTACCCTCAGGGACCATGCACATATTCAACCTCAGAACTTGCTGCTTATTTTTCTTATAACTTACGTGACCGAAAATAAGCTTTTTTTTTTTTAATTCGTTTGAATTTTTGCATTTGGACAATTTTTACAATTTTTTAATATCGTATACGCAGATGTGACTGGAAAACGTGAAAAACGAGAATGAAGGTTTAATTGATTCGCTATTTGGAGAGCTCAAAGCTCGGTACAGTTATAGCCGAGGACGTGAAAGAGTGTCGAAGATATTTTTATACCGCGACATCGTGACAATTTATCGTTTCCATTAATTTAGAAGAGATTTCAAAAGCGATTGTTTTCCGTACCCGTCTTTTTCTCTCGGGTTTTGTTTTACTTTTATACTTCAGCGAACCCTGGACCAATTATTTTCGGCTTTACGTATTTGTAGGAAATTGAATTTTCCGGAAGTCCGGAAGGGGAATCAAAGTCTCATAATTGATACGATTCGACTTGACATTTTCAAGGCTTTACTGTATTACTTGTAACAATAACGGTTCATTCTCAAGACGGAGTACGCGAAGTCTTCCAATTAATTTCTAAATTGTTACGCTTTCAACCCTGAAAAAGATTTTACGGTCTAATATAGCGTCGTAACATTTTCCATAAAACGGACATCATTCTTTTCCTCTCGAGTTTGACTGCAAGCAATTTTTTATTCATGAAACTCGGTAGATGTAGATAATTCAGGCAAGGAATTCACAGTTGCGTGACATCCGGGTCAATGCTTTTCATTTGCATGAATCAAAATTCAAATATTGTTAGATTTTTGATTCGCCATTTTTAATTTTGAAAATCTGACTTCAGATACGTGATCAGTGAACCAAAAAACCTTCCGATACCAATTTTCATTCAATTCTGTCCATCCGTTCTCAAGATATTGTGATTTTTATTCTATTTTGAATAATTTTGTTATTCAGATAAATGAAAAAGTACTGAATCGATCGAAGCCAAAATTAAGTCAGTTTTGAGGTTAGAAAATAGGCGTCGATTGAGATCAAAATCGTCGCAATCCGGTCCCTCGTTCTCGAGATATCGTCTGACAAAAAATTGATCATATATGGATCGACCTAACCTCAAAACGTGGCGATCTAATGAGAACCTCAACTCTCCATTGTTTCGGAGAATTTTTGAATTAAATAACTTCCTCTTTTCTTTCAAAACAGAGAAACGGGAAGTTGAAAAAGAAAAACGAAAATAGACCAGCTGTTTTATTTTTTTATTTTTTGTATTCATGTATGGAGGCCTCCTGCATCCCCTTTAGAGAAACATGCTCCGATATCTGCGATACATTTTATACTTTATTTTTTTTATTTTATTTTTATGTATCCCTTAGCCAGCGGTGGTTATTGCCCGCTACACATAACATCGCGGTATGTATAAGGTTAGCTGTTCTCACAGAGGGTCGCTATTGTACTATCGAAGCGAAATGGTCCCCAAGCCGCGATATTTTTTTGTGGTTAGGGGGGGCGAGACCGTCGCGCCACCGAGGCAGTCAAAGCCAAAGCTTCCATTCCTCGTCTCCGGCGCTGCCTTTATCCTGCAAGGACTCTAGAAATTGGAGGATTGTAGGATCTGAGGATTGGGAGGGTTGTCGAGGGCTGGGTTCTGCTGCTAGCGCCGAACGTGACTCGTAACAGTCGAGGCAGCTGCCGGGCATTCGAGAAAATCCAAAAATTCAAATATTTATCGGGTTCGCCAATATATTATTACCATCCAAAGGATTGATAAATTGAAGAATATATTATCCTCCCACCAACAAATCTTCACATTAATTTAAACTCGAGAAAAAATAAATCTCTCCCTTCATACATGATATTATAACGGCTGCAAGCTCCAAAAAATCCACTAGACGCGATTTTTTTTAGGTTAGTTTTACAAACGTGCAGTAAAGAAGCGCCCCTCCCATTCGATCACGTGACCGGCGTTTGCGACGAGTCGTGTAGCGCATATGTTGAGTTGTATTTACGATTTTTTTTGTTTCTTTTCAATTATTTATTTACAAACTTAATGTCTATTAGTTTGTATACAAATATAATAATGTATGCATATATATTTATACATATATTCATATTTATTGATAAAAATAAAAAATAACCTTAATTATTTATAGTAGCTATATTATGCGTAGACACACACCTATTTTACGTATATTATACTGTGTATGTGTATAAGAAGCTTTACAGCGTGGTTTTATTCGTTCATTTATATTATACAGGGTGAAATCCTAACGGTGGAACAGTCTGAAGTTGGCTAGAATCAAGAAATGAGCTTTTAAACAGTTGGGTGGGTTCACGGCAACTATGTATAATTGTAGAAACTTGTTCATCGATTCTAGCCAACTTCGGACTGTTCCATCGTTAGAAATTCACCCTGTATATACTTTATGGTTCGATCTTACTATTCATCGATAACTATAATTAATCGTTTTTGTTTTCTTGTATTCTTCGTTTATCAATACATATAATTTTAGGATCTATAAGGAAAGGATCGTAAAACCTAATGAAAAAACAATTTTTTATTTGTACTACCGAACAACTATTCGTTTTTTTAGTTCCGAATTACGAATGTATTGATCATGATAACGAATAAAGCAAAAAATTGATGAATTTGAAGAACAATTCAAACTCTCTCTTTTTTATTCTCTGAAAGACTGTGAAACAAACCTGAGTTTTTGATCAAACGGTCAATTAAGATGATCGAAATTAACCACTTAATTGGCTCGAGTAGATCAGACGGTTTATAAAACAAATTGGTATTCTATCGAATATTTTATAGACCGTAGAGCAGCTGATTATAGCTTCGCTCTAATTAATTATCGATATAATCCGCCTCCGTTAATTATGAGAATTTAATTGACGGGGTAAATGCGACCACTGATAATTCAGCTTGTTTAAATTAATTGCTCTATTCAAAAGTAAATAAATGACGAAAACTCGCAAAACACAGAGAAAAATAAAATAGTTCTAACTTTTGACAGGTTTTTATATGACGTCGTCGGCGTGACGTATTTTCTCCGCTGAAGTTTAAATAGAAAATATGTGGAGAATTGAATGAGAATTGAAATTGCAAGTCGATTGTGACGGTTGGGCTGGTATAATACACTCTGCACCACCCTTGCAGGACCGTTATTGAACCGTCAAATCCACCCAGAACTACTCAATATCCATTCGCCGCAGATATTTATTTTTCGGCTGCATTTAGTTGCTCCAAACTGACTTTCTGCGTCCTGCAGCACTTTTAGAGCTCAATTTACACAGGGTGGCACATTTCACGGGTCGAGAATGGGAGGGGCTTGTGACATTTCGAAGCTTGGAATTGTAGGCTTCAGTCTCAAAAGTTTTGTCATTTTAAGCCCCTCCCATTCTCGACACGTGAAATGGGTCACCCTGTATATTCGGATTAATAAAAATCATATATTCTTCATTTTTTCTTCTTGATAAGGCGCAGGTGTCTAATGCAACAGGATTTGAAAAGAAACGAACAAAGAATCTTATAATATTATTCTATCTGTACACTATAAAATGATGATTACATAGTTGGGTGATTCGATTCTAATTTATGCTTAAATATATATATTCTTTTTCATAGTATGCTATAGTAGACAAGCTCGCACTTTAATAGTTGTTTCGATTTTCGACAAAATTTTATTGCGAAACGTATTGTTTAATTTTTATCAATCAATTTTACATAGTACGATTTAGTAGGGTAATCCTAACCGTCAGAAGCTCACTTAGGACTATATAAAATAAATAAATAAATAAATAAATAATAGGTTATATTTCAGGGCTTATAAGTTAGGAATTTTAATCACTACAGGAATTATTTC
Organism: Euura saliciscinereae; assembly: GCA_018420115.1. Classification (NCBI taxonomy): domain Eukaryota; kingdom Metazoa; phylum Arthropoda; class Insecta; order Hymenoptera; family Tenthredinidae; genus Euura; species Euura saliciscinereae. The sequence continues at coordinate 13,206 of JAFFZH010012322.1, forward strand.
TTACTTTTTTTTAGGCTCAGAACGTAGTAGTTATGCTATTAGTCGCTTTTCGAATGTGGCACCTCCTAGCTTGCTAAAAACTCTAAACACAGTGTCACGGTATCATTATTGTTTTTTTTTTAATCCTGCAAAATCATTATTATCATATTATTTACATAGTTATAATAAGCGCTTTCGCATGTTCGATAATAATTAGCTACGCATTTCTAACCTAAATATAATTCTATAAAACGTAGCGTTTTCCATTTCTTTTCAATAAATTTTTCCATGTTATTTTATACATTTCGTAGTATCAGCTGAAATATACCGGATAAATCGAACCCCGGTTATTTCACAGAGGCTAAACTCGGGTATTCCACGTTTTCTCCTCCTCGCGCAGGTAATTTCGCGCAGGTATCGCTCTACACACGGTGTTGCGCGCAGGTATCGCTCTGCGCACGGTGTTGCGCGCAGGTATCGCTCTGCGCACGGTGTTCCGCGCATATGGCGCCCGTCAGACACCTAAGTGCAGGGAGTGGGGGAACTGTATCGAGTACGTCGAATGAGGGGGTCCATATGCGAGAGTATGATAGGGCGCGTGAATGATTAGGGTGACGCTGTCCCAGTTATTGAACAGCTTTGAACAAATTCTAATTTGACAAGGTTTTATGAGAGAAAAGGAGAATTATAGCAATTGTTGAAAGAATCGAACAAAACTTTCGAATATCGTCTCTAGTTTGATGATCAATAACTGGGTCATTATTCGATTCTTATTCGATTTTGGATGAAGAAGAATAGAAATTGTGTGAGAAAATGAGACAAATAAATTTCTCTTCTGGATAATAAATGAAGGTAATGAGTGTCAATCACTTGGACGTGAAGTCAGTGATAATTAGCGCCAGTGGAATAATAATTCGCGAAGCGATGCGAGTGTGTTTCAGAATGGACACTATTTAAAGCTTCGGTATGAAAAAATTCTTTGATGGTGAGGAATAAAAAAAGGCGGTGATAAACGACGATAACAGGGTCAGAGATCGACTGGATTCATTTTCCCTCGCTCCAGATACGTAATCGTAATCTTCGTCGTCGTCTCTCCCGTTGTCTTTACCACCTCGAAGTTTCAGATCTGAGGGTCAATCAAGTAGATGTTGAGAATTTCTTACAATCAGGTTCGCAAAAAAATAAATAAAAATTGGGGTAGTGCGATAAATACCTCTTTCTTTCATTACGTTCGGATCCCCGTCTATGTAATTGCTTCCATAATTTTTCCTCGGTTTATTTCCTGTAATCAAAACGGAAACAAAAATTTTTATCCTGAACGTTCACGTTGTATATTGGATCCGTTTACCAGGTTATTATTCACGTTTAATATTGCAAGGTATCAATTGCGAGTATCTAGATCCGTATGTCCACGGTGGCGAAGGAGTATTGAAACACCGAGTTTCTCATATCCGGTAAAGCCGCGTCAGGATCAAACGGAGAGAATATATCGAACATGCGATTCCGCCGCAGCCATAGCCGTGGCCCATAGCTGCGACGATAACGGATTTCAATTTGCTAGACTTTAGTTTCACACAAATTCATCGTAGATCATTTTTTTTTTTTACTTGTCACACCTGCATGGAAAGTTCGATTTTCGAAGCCTGTGTAGAGTTTCATTTTCGAACAGTGCAAAAAGCAAAGCACTAGTGCGGAAAACCATGTAGAAATCGACTTTCAAATGTGAAAATCTATCCAATGCCTTTCGGAAGTCAATTTCTACGTGGAAAAGTGGAGCTTTCCGCACTAGGGTTTCGTTCGGACTCCATACTCGATGGATATCGACCACTTTCCGCACTCGTAACACGATATAAATACTATTGATTGTATATTTGGAACAGTGAAAACAAATGTGAAGCTGCTTTTGTGTAACATGGAAAATAAACGAAAATGGAAGAAGAGTGCCGTTTAGGCAGACGCGAGGGGTTGCAGTTTGGGGGGGGCTGGTTATAGCGAAAGGTGTTATTTCCAACCTGTTCTCGGCGTTTGCTCGCATGACCAAAGTTTATTTACCAGTTTTCTTCACTTCACTTTTTACGATCTTTTCATAATACCGAGTTCACAGAATCGTTTTGCTTTATGTATATATATGTATGTATGTACATAGTACAGGTATACGCTATACTATATATTAGCTAGTTTTATAACACGGAAAAACTTCTCGAGCTTTAACCTATACATAGAGGTAGAAAATATCCTGGGGGTGGTAAGAAAACTAGGTGTCTACAAGTTTTCATGTACGGTTGTGTCCATTTCAACACTTCCATATGCAATTTCGACACCGCGAAAGCATCGTAAATCCTGAAATAACACGAAGGCGGTTCCATACAGCTGCAGCGCTCTTGAATTGAGTAATTTTCAAAAAACCATCAAGTCCAAAGCACATAATCAAAGTTATTCCATTTTCGCCATATCACAGTTCACATGCAATAATTGTTTTAAAAAACTACCTATTCTATGATTTTAGCGATTGGTTGATTAGTTTATTAATTTTAGACGTATCAAACGTATAATTAACATCGAACTATTTTTTTTTGTTTTAACTTATTTTGAAAATAAAATTAAAACTTTATACACTACGTTATATAATAACTTGACTCGTGAAAAAGAAAAATTACCGATGTTTTATTTTACTATCAAATTTTGAACTGTAAATTCTGAAAGAAAGAAGAAAAAATCTAACATAAAACAAAAGAGGGAATATGAGGTATCTTTTTTATGAATCGAGAATCATCATTGTGACGGAAAAACGCGTAAATACTACCACATATATATACGATTAATGCTATCAATTTAGTTTTCTGTGGTTCGTGATATGCAAGATCATTTATCTCCCTTTGCTACAGCAGCAACGTTTCACAATATTTATTTTCATTCTCATATAATACAGCACCGACTGAGGTTGAGGGATGATGAAAAATCCCATAAACAAAACGATTACGACTAAACCCTCCGGGTGAAAACAAGAATGAAAAAAAAAAAAAACAATCTACCACTGAAAAAAAGAAACCAAATTATCTTCACAAAAATTATAAGATTTTTGAAAATAAAATACATCGTTCGAGATCGTTTTCATCCCGTGAAAGCATCCGTCTGTCGCAAGCTCGAGGGTGCATTGAGTGCCTTGAAAAGATTTCTAAGGAATGATCGCCTATGGGGAAGCCAGTATGTGGACCCGAAGAGCATTATGGAACGGAAGAGCAACGGACACATAGTGTATGTGTTCGTTTATTTTAGACACGTCTTTCGCAATCTTGTTGTCCGGATAAACTAGCGTTAAAAGCTTTTCTGTGCCGGGTTGCCAATGGTGCATTCGTCGAATAGCGGAGAACGTGAAGGGAAGTGTCCAAATAAGAGAAGAAGAAGAAGAAGATAGTGAATGCAGGATTTGTGTTTGGGATTAACCAAGCGAGCCGCTCGCCCACGACTGGGACGGGAGATAACCGATTCGGAGTGATTCTTTTGAAAAATAAATCAAGACGACGAGGAACCACTACGCGGGTCATTTGTCGTTTCTACGATTAACCGCAATGATATACTCCAAAGAGTCGGGGGGAGACAAACGCGCGGGAAAACCGAACGAAGATTAATTGTGACATCGTTGTTTGCAGGATGAATGACGCGGTAGTGTGGGACACAATTCAATCGCAGAATTACGACGGTAATAAAGCAATGACGTTTTTTTTTTTTTTTTTTTTTTTTTTTTTTTTTTAAAGTGGTTGAAGGTTTCTTTGATTATTTTTGAAGAATGAAGAATGTACAGGCTATTATACCTTTTGCATAAAAAGTTGGTTAAAACAAGAAGAAAAGAAGAGATAAACGGTTTTTCTGTGAGGTTATGTTTTTAGAATGATTCTGCCGCATGAATGATCGAATTTCAAAAAATGCTCGAACGAAAATACTTCTTAGGTATTTGAATGAGCAACAGTTTGAAGCAAAGATGAAGTCAATATCTCATATAGAATATAGATATATAGACGTATAGGGAGAAGAAGATAGTGGAAGAAGAATAAGAATGGAAGAAAGACAGAAGGCAGAAGGCGGAAGGCAGAAGATAGAAGACAGAAGACAGAAGACAGACGATAGAAGGCAGAAGACAGAAGACAAAAGGCAGAAGACAGAAGATAGAAGGCAGAAGACATAGGATAAAAGACAGAAGACAGAAAATAGAAAGCAGAAGACAGAAGATAGAAGACAGAAGACAGAAGACGGAGGATAAAAGACAGAAGACAGGAGATAGAGGGCAGAAGACAAAAGGCAGAAGACAGAGGATAGAAGACAGAAGACAGAAAATAGAAAGCAGAAGACAGAAGATGGAAGATAGAAGGCAGAAGACAGAGGATAGAAGACAGAAGACAGATAATAGAAGGCAGAA
>JAFFZH010012326.1:8045-20487 GCA_018420115.1 Euura saliciscinereae
AAGGCCGACACCGCCGAGGGCCACGAGGCAGAATAAGAGAAGAACTCCCATTGTTTGAGGAATCGGAGACGAAGCTTTGCGAAAAGAGTTGCAACTAGTTCGGCACGGTGAGATATAACTGCGTGTTACCGCGGGCGCTGGATTTACACTGAATAGTCGAGGGTTATTCCAGACGTTATAAAGGCCGTGTGTAGAACAGGAAAGTTACAGCGATATTAAAAAATTGCGTTGTACGCTACTAGGACGGTTACCGAATTCTCAGTATCGGTGACGGAAAAGCCCAGCTGCCACAACGTCACACGCAAAGTTTACCAATATAGCTTTATACTAGAATATATACATAATCAACGTTTCAGGCATTCGCCAATGCTGCCAATAACATCGTCGTCGGTCTTCTGGTGAAATTAATTCAGTTCACGTTACAGATAATCGGCTTCGCGCGATCTGTGATTCATAGAAAGCATGTAAATGTGACAATCTTATCATCCTACACTTAAAGCGTGGATGTGTGTATGAATATGTACAATATGCGCGCAATGTGCGAAGAGCTCATTTTACCAGAAAACAACGCAGTTCTTCTTGTCCAACTGCGGCTTGTCTGCATAGAAATATGAGTCAAGGAAATCGTATCGGATCATGCAATTTATGTTCCCTCTTTCTGCTCACAGTTATTCAAGGGATTATTTGAATTACATTTGAGTGAGAACCAAAAAAAGTACTTTTTCAGAAACACGATTCATTTTTGTAGCTCACATCCCTTCGTTTTCTACAATAAAATTAATTGTTATACTCATCCAGTACAAAAAACGACTCACCTCGTAGTGTATGATATTAATTTGACTCATTGATTATCTAACCGTATGCAAATTATTAATGTTGAGATAATTTGCAGTCCTACTTCCATGTATAAATAGCTACAAACAACCACATAGTAGATAAGGCAGAGAAACAATTCTCGTTCTTGAGTGAATAAAAATTAAAAAGTATCTCTCATTGAAGACGCGATAAAAATTATCTTAAAACTGATAAGTTCTCCACGATAAATCTCCGTTTTAATGGGCAACATCGACTAGTAAAAACGAGTTTGCGAATGACCTCTGAACAACCGAATGGCATGCGATACTTGAAAGTCAACTGTAATTATTTATTAGACCAGTTAACGATGTGCAGTCCAAAGACAGTCGACGTCGAGGCAAGTGTGATACCTGGAATTAATTCTGGGATTTTTTAAAAGTCTGATGACCTGATCGCTTCGAGGAAATAAATCCACAGATTTCGCATGAGATGCAAGAATTGGGACATTGAAAATGAACCCGCGTTTATAGTAATGTATGGAAATAGGAAAAGTAAATGTTTATCTCTGTCCTTATTACTTTATGACTTGGGAATAAGGATGAGGATTTGCCGTAATAACGGAAACACTGTTATGCTTAACTACACGTGTTTATTAAGTGAGTGCTGGACTTTGACTGCCGAATGTCGCACAGTGTCACGAGCCCTATACATGTATATATTCTATTATCTGTACGGCTCTGTATCCTAGTGTACAGAGTTGCTTAGGGTTACAACAGTAAAAATAAATTTCAAAAAAGTTTTTCAAATATTACAAAGCTGGAAAAGAAAGTTATTCGGCATACTCATCAAAGGCCAAAGATAACGGTCTCTCGTGCATTGTTGGCGCTAGATGAATGACCAAATCTTCGCTCCAAAATAATGTCTCTTGGTACATAGCTAAGTATTCCTCCCCATTTCTCATTCTTTCGTCACGTTTTGTAACGGATACAAAATCATTGCGTAGAGCAGCTTCACGACGCTGTTGTTCTTTTGCTCGTTGTTCATAATACCTGGTACTCAAATCATCATCACCAAGCGTTTCTTCCATTTCCTCATCATCAGTGTCGGACGTATTATTCATGAACGATTCACTCACGGTCACACCGTTTAAACGGTACAACGGCGGGTCAATCAGATATCGTATCCACGTTTTGATGTTTCTTTTTGATATGCATCCTGAAAATTCTGAACTGCGGTGAGCTAAATGTCGTTTCAAGCATACGTTGAACGTTGCGTCATCATCCAGCTGACGCGGTAGGGTTTTTAACGTTTTTTCGACGTTCATAGGTATATTTATGACCTGTCCAATGATCCTTATCGCTCCAGGAAAGTAGCGAATATGGCGTATCTGCATAAACGGTATTCGCAATGCCACTAAACGAATTTCAAGTGGACTTAGTGATGGTAAGTTGAGAGGCACCGGTGGATACACAAAACCGTTAACGGTTGCCATTGCCGTCATGTGGTTTTTGTTGAGGCAGGCCAGGCATGTCACACAAATTCTGAACTGTGGATTTTCAACGTCGTAACCCGCACGGATCAGAATTTCAGTCACACATTCTTTTTTAATCGATGTTAAATCGCGTAGTTGACTACTCCACCAAATGCGATCACAAACCCGACAGTAATCCTGTAGGTTATCGTTGAAAAATTTTGAAGTCATGTGCTCGTAAAACCTACCCAATACCGGTGAATTTTCTTTTGCTGTATCAATTAAATTGGTAACTTATACTGTACCAAAGGGTGACACGTCAACTTCACCGTCCATGGTATGTACATCATTTTCGTCGACGACATTCTCAACTCTGATTTCTCTCGGTATATGTTCCACTTGAACGTTTGCGGTTGTATTAGACGTTGAACATAATCGTATTCTAGATGATCGTTTTCGTTCGGTAGGCGTTGCTGGCGTTGCTGCCGATGCTTTTTTTGCGACGCCAACTTCCTCAATTTTTCGTTTACGATATGCTTTCGATCGTTCAGCCGATGTTTGTGCATTCATTTTTAAACGCGACCTCCAACTGACATCGGTGACATATACTAACCCCCGTCGCTTACTCGAGAGAAACACCAAAATCGTAATAAAATTTGTTTCAGCGTTTATAGCAATTACATTCACACTGATCAGACATCGCCTACTTTCCTCCCTCGCGTGACGCAAAAACGTGACATCTCTAATTTCGCTCCAATACTCAGGCAGTGAATTCGCAAATGACCGAAAATAGAAACATTTTCAATGTTAATACCGAATACCGGTGTAATATTAAAAAGGCGAACTGGGTGTTACTTTTTATGTTTATTTGATATCGTGTCCGAAGATTCATTCGACAGAGTAAAACAGAAGTTGACAATATAGAGTTTCTCCTACGAATCAACATCGTTCTCTTCAATTTGGAACTTATGATCTATTTTCCACAGTCTGATTCCAGTGGCTCCAAAGGAAAATCTTTTTCCCACTCGGCATAACGTTCAGCGAACAACGACGTGTTCATTGTGAGACTGCTTCCAATATTGAGGTATTTGTTGTTAGATGTTGTGAAAGCTTCCCATGTAACATTTGCGAAACACTCATCATTCTCAGGAATCGGGTTTCCTGTCTTAGCGAAAGAACTCCACATCGATGTCATCCGCTGCACAGTCTTGTACTCATCGTCGTCGACCTCGAAGTGAGGAAACTCTGACTTCAGCCAGAATAAGTAGAGCAAGTCATCGTGATGCACGACGCCTAGAAAAATGACATTGGATCGTTGAATGATTGATAAAAAAAAAATTGTATAAAAATTCGCGGTTCCTACCATAACTTTCGTTCGTGTCCCTCCACCTCCTGTGAGTGTACCGTCCCTGATAAGTGAATTCGTAGTAGTAAACCGGTTCACTTGACGCCTCAGAAATCATTTTCGCCAAACGATTGATGGGGAAGCCGGTTATACTGTCGGCGAACAACTGCGATCGGAGCGAATTACGATAATCAGTTCAATTTTCAAAAGAAATTTTGGGAGTCTATGAAATGGCCATGAAATACTATTCAATGCTAGTATGATATAAATGCTACGAAATGGTCTTCAAGTACTGTGAATAAATAGAATAATTGGAACACGAAATTCGGAAGTGATTGACCCTTCGATTTTTCAGCACGCATCATCGTCCCTGCAATAATTGTCTTACGTTCGCAAGGCCATCGAGATTGTCCACTGAAGCATTTTCCTTTTTTAAATAGAACGACTTGAGAGACGCGCTGATGTTTTTAGACCGTGAAGTCCCTCGTTCGTATTGGAACAAGATAGGTGCGAGGTAGTCCCACTTGCCATTCAGGTCATCAAACAGGGCATTGCTCCCTGCATCCACTGCAGCTTTCCAAACTGCAATTATATCGGAGTTGAATCGCCATTTTTCTTCCAGTGACATCGAGGACTACTCACAAATGACATTTCCGCCGAATTCGTCCTTCGTTACTCCAGTTATCAGAGGAACCTGGTGGACCTTTCCTTCTCTGATCAGGTCCACGGGTTCAGCTGTGAGGAAACGTTCAACTCCGGGAACCTCTGGTTCAACGACTGCAGTCCAGAGGAGAATGGGATACGCGTCCCAGTCCTGGAAACGATTGAACAGCAATTGAAGTTTCATGATTAGTCAAATTAGAAAGTATTTAAACTTATGTACTCACATACATCTTTTCCAATGTATCCGAGAACGAGTCCACAGGTATCGTTCTCAGGCACTCCATCATTTCCCGAGTCGTGTTGGTAGTGCAGTTCAATAACTCTGCCTGTTTGATGGCAAGGTCGCTTTGATCTCCTCCGAGTCGTTTCTGGTCTACCAATGAGCCACTCATGGCTATCGCACGATGAAAGAGTCCCTCTGACATGGGGGAAACCATGTGCAGAGAAACGCTCCATCCGCCAGCGCTGTATCCCGATATCGTCACGCTCCCAGGGTCCCCACCGAAGGCTGCGATGTTGTCCTTGATCCAACGCAGAGCCACCACTTGGTCCTTCAGGGCCAGATTTCCGGGCGCTTCGGCGTCTCCGGTGCTTATGAACCCTTGAAATTCGATGGTCATTGGAATATACAGCGAAACTCCGTTAAGGGCGGCTCAAGAGGTCAAATTTGGCGCTACGGGGACTCCCCCCACCCTTCGATACCTAACTGCAGGCCCGGGCCTTCCTCCCACTTTCCGGGAGTGGGGGAAGGTGATCCACTCAATGAAGCTGCTCCTGGCGGAGTTCAACTGTACTACGTACTGAGATGCAGATTTTTAGAGAATCGAGGTATCATGGAAGGTGTTTTGACTCACCTAGAGATAAGAGTCGACTGTTCACGGTCACTAGGACGATGTCTTCGTCCATGAAGTATTCGGGACCGAAATTTGAGCTCTGCCCAGAGCCAGTGTACCATCCTCCAGGGTGGAAGAATACTATGACCGGATTTGAGACGTTGGGTGTCTCTGCGCTTGGAAGCTATTCATAAAAATTGTCAGACTGACAATCAAAGGAATGGGAACCACGATAAAGGATTTGAAAACCATCAGGATTGCAAACTGGAAGAAATACAAGGTGCTCAAAATTCGACCAAGGAAATCACCTCAGGGCTGTAGACGTTCAGTAGAAGACAGTCTTCGGATGTAAAAGTTGCATAAGGTTGAGGGCACGCCGGACCTTCCTCAGTTGCATCGAAGACCGTGGTCCAATTTTCAGCTGGAACCGGTGGCTAAAAGGCATCATAATGACTGGTGAAATAAGATTATGTACAACAAGAATTCATGTGTTAGGCGTCAAGTTATCACATCATTAAGGATAACTATAACATACAAATACAAATTCTCACGAGAACATTTGATTTTTGATTGCTACCCTCTTCTCTTCTTCTTTCACACAGAAATATGTGATTGGAAACGTCTAAATCCACTCGAAAGTTACTGGAATTTCCTTTTCAAGGTCGAATAATTCAATGAAAATAGACGAATAATGCATCAGCATAAGTGAATTCGGCTCACCAGAAAACGACGGTTCCCGGTGGGTGCTTCGGCGTACCTGATACCTCGTGCAGAAAAGAACCGTCTTCCCTGTATGGATTCGTTGAAGGCACCCCTGATCGTTCCAATCGGTGCCACGACCTCCTGGGTTTCATTCGCAAGAGCGACACCCCAGAATCCCATGAGGCAGGATAAGAGAAGGACTCTCATAATTGTTGCGGGATAAATTCCAGAAAACGATTCGCGAAAAGAGTTGGAATTCGTTCAGCACGATTACACAAGAGCTGTGGAAGCCACTTGTGCCAAACGCGAACTGATGAGTCAAGTGTAATCGCAGACGTTGGTAAGACTGTCTTTACCTATGTGCTGAAGATGAGAATCCACGTGATACCGCGGAATATTGCGTTGCTGGTAAACTTCAGTTGAGTCACACAACTGATGTATGAGCAACTTTGACTGAAGTGCAATGATTCCCTGGCTGTTTTGTGCCTGATTTCTCGGCTGTAGGTTGAAGACGAAGTTTTGTAGGCGAGTATTTCTGTCGAAAGACTTTTTCGACTCCCTAAGGAATTTTCGTACATTTTTTGTGAATTATAATCAAGATTAATGTACTTGGCGGAATGTTTTCATGTTTCATACATGAACGATTGTACGCCTCATGGATTGCATAGATTTGAGGTTGATCAGGTCATCGGAGAATATCGCAATTATTCAGAGTGTGATAACGATTTTTTTCGTACAAACTGTAGTCTTAAAAAAGTTCAAGACCGTAAACCAGAGTATTAAGATTGGAGTATTTCTGTAATCTGTTGAAACGTGTTGAACAGCTTTGCATGCTGATATGAGTGATATAATTCCTGTTCTTTCCACTTGCTTTCGGCCTTCTCGGTTATGACGCGTTTTAACATTGCAGTTTGCATTTCGTTTTCACGATACCTGCTCGTTTTCCATTTCCATTATTGCAAACCTGTATGAAAAACCGGTATTAAAAAATAGACTACGTCTAATTAATATTGAAAAGCAAACAATTCTCAGTAATTTAATTGAACATTATTTAGGCAACAGGAATGAGCAAAAAATCCCCAATTAGCATGAGGAGAAAACATATTTGGGCAACTGATATAACAACCGAATTGTATACGACGTTTAATTAGTGAATGACGTCAATTAATCCATGCGGAATATAAACGAATCTCATGGATCTCAAAACTAATCACTGCCTACAAAACCTGACCAAATTCCTAGAAATTAATCGACGAACATAAATTTGTTTATTTTAGCAGTCAACTAAACAGTCGAGAACATTTTTTAGATTCATTTCAACGGAACCTTTTTTTCATATTTGATACGAATGAATATTGCGTTCAACTAGATACATAAGACACACTTCGGCCAATTATCTTTCTCTACAAATATGAATCAATGAGGTGTGTATTCTGTGCGAAAAACATTTCTGCAATTGCCTTTATTCAGTTGCTATAGTTTATTTGCATTGTAACACGATTCTAACAATAAGTCAATATTATTCAGTTTTTATCCACTTTTTCAGTTCACAATGTTTCATATTTCATATAGTCATTTCATAAAAATCCCATATTCAATGTGCTAATCATATCAGACGACATTTGATCATACAGAGGCTTTCCATTCATAATCCTACGTCATGCATGATGTGTGAAGTGAGACATCAGATAAGACCATTTTTGACAGAAATCGGCGTTAAATTTTATTAATCCAACATTTCACAGAACAAAAATGAACATATTTTCGACGCTATTTTCGGTTTTTGCTGATTGGAGGCAGGGGAAAAAGTCTGTCCCATTCATTCATGCGCCTAGCGTACAATCCCGTCTGCATTATCAGATTGCTTCCAATATTGAGGTACTTCTTGTTCTCCGGTGTGAAAACGTCCCACCTGACATTCTCGAAACTCTTGTCGTCCTTGGGAATCGGGTTTCCAGTAGCAGCAAAAGAAGTCCACATAGAGGTCAATCGCTGGACCGTCACGTATTCAGGGTCGGTTACGTTGAAGTAAGGGAAGTCCGTCTTCATCCAGAACAAGTACAGCAAGTCGTCGTGATGGGAAACACCTGGAAAGACGATTTAACCCCGTCAAGACACAGATCGTGATAGAATATCACAACATTCCCAGATATCACCATAGGGCTTATTCGTCTCAGGCCACTCGCTGAAACTGTATCTTCCCTGATAAGTGAATTCGTAGTAGTAGACAGGCTGGCGGGAAGACTCGGCGACCAGATTAGCCAGGCGATGGACGGCGAACCCGATGATGCTGTCGCCGAGCAGCTTTAATTCAACCAAACGAAAACATTAAGTCAAATATTTGCAAAACACCGAATGATGAAGGATTTTTAACCTTGCCAAGTTCCTCGGTCGTGGCCAACGACACTGGTTGACCCTTGAAGTAGAATGACCTGAGTCCTGTGCTGATATTTCTCGAACGTGGAGTTCCTCGTTCATATTGGAACACGAGGGGTGCGAGGTCGTACCAGTCGTTGTTCAGTTCCTGAAATCTTGAGTCGTTTTCATTCCTCGCTGCTTCTACCCAAGCTGCGAAGATACGGAGTTTGTTCGATGCTGGCAAGTCCAATTATTGAGGTATTGACTCACTGACAACGTCTCCACCGAATTCATCCGTCGATCTTCCCGTCATCATGGGAACCTGGTGAAACTTTCCTTGTCTGATGAGGTCCACTGGCTCAGCTGTGAGGAACCGTTCTACTCCAGGAATTTCCGGTTCGACGACTGGAGACCAAACGAGGACCGGATAGAAGTTCCATTCCTGTCGAACGATTGGATTCCGATCTCGAAAGGTTTTCAAGATGTGACAAGATTTGAAATTATACTCACAAACATCTGTCCCAATGAATTCCCGAACGCGTCCGCAGGTTTCGTCCTGAAGCAAGCCATCATCTCGCGGGTCGTGCTAGTCGTACAGTTTAATAACCTGGCCTGTCTTCTGGCGATATCAATTTGGTTTCCACCAAGTGGTTTTTGAGGAGTTGGAGAACCGCTCATGGCGATTATACGATGAAACAGGCCCTTCGACATGGGAGAAAGCGTGTGCAGGACGACGCTCCATCCGCCTGCACTGAAACCGAATATCGTAACGCATCCAGGATCTCCGCCGAATGCTGCAATGTTCGTTTGGACCCAACGCAGAGCCACCACCTGATCTTTCAGGCCGAGATTTCCGGGCGCTTCGGAATCCCCGGTGCTTATGAACCCTTCAAATTTTATGGGCGTTATAAAAGCTTGCAGAGACAAGCAACAGTCGAAAAAGTCACACACCTAGAGTCGCGATGCGATAATTGACAGTAACCAGGACGATGTCCTTGTCCATCAAGAATTCTGGACCAAACGTTGATCCTTGACCAGAAAGTCCGTAAAATCCTCCGGGGTGGAAGAATACCATGACTGGTTTTTTTACCTTCGGTTTTTTAGAGCTTGGAAGCTATTGAAAAACATTGTAATCGAATAAGTAATATCAAACTAAGTGATGAGAACGATCGGAACTAGGAAATCACCTCAGGACTGTAGATGTTGAGTCTAAGACAGTCCTCGGAAGGCAAATATACACCAGGTTGAGGACACCCTGGACCTTCCTTAGTTGCATCGAAGACCGTGGTCCAATTTTCTGCAGGAACCGGAGGCTAAGAAGAGCATAATAAGGGGCGGTTGAATAATCTTTCCGAATTTAATCACTCGATGAATGGCTTACTCGAAAACGAAGATCTCCGACTGGTGCTTCGGCGTACCTGATGCCACGAGCAGAAAAGAATCGTCTTCCCAGTCTGGATTCGTTGAAACGACCCCTGATGCCTCCGATCGGTGCCAGGATCTCTTGGGTATCGTCGGCGAGAGCGAAACCGCCGAGAGCCATGATGCAGAATAGGAGAAGAACTCCCATTGCTTAGTTCTCGGATATAGTTGGAAGTCTTCAGGTACGATGCCAGCGCGGACGCTAAGTGCAGACTCAATAGCGGATGCACTTTTGAATCGTTATTATACAGACCGCAAGGTAGTTAAATTTTGCATTTACAAATATATGCAAAACTGAGGAGATAAGACGTGTGACTCGAGAAAGTCTTGAAGACACTGGAAAAACTGGGTTGCAGATAATTGTTACCCTGAATATCATGATTGTCTGTGCTGCACAGTAGCAGATGTATCTCAAGTGCAGTGGGACTGAGTCAACAAATCAAAATCAACATCGTGTCTGATGTTGATTAGCATAACAGTAGGTTTATTATTTTCCTCCTCAAATGTTGGATGATAAGGAGGTGAGTGCTTTGTGTGAAAACATGCGTTTGCTTCAGAACACTGCAGTTGGAGAAGAAACACTGTATTCATCGCCAGTTTTATTCCCCTTCTCCGGCTAATCAACGAGGATGTGGAGTAGTAAGTTGAACAGACGTGGAACAAAAGACTTTTTCACATAGTGAATCATGCTTTATTATCAGAATAATTACACGTGATATAAAATAGCTTTTATGATACTGAGTCTTCGATCCCGATGGAATAGAATTAATGTCGACGGTTTTCGTTGAGTGGGTGCAACGGAAAGAGTTTGTCCCACTCGTTCATACGCCTAGCGTACAACCCAGTGTGCATTGTCAGATTGTTTCCAATATCAAGGTACTTCTTGTTCTTCGGAGTGAAAGCTTCCCATTGAATATTGTTGAAATTCTTGTCATTCTTCGGGATCGGATTTCCGGTTGCAGCGAAAGAACTCCACATCGATGTCATTCGCTGAACCGTCACATACTCAGGGTCGCTGACTTGGAAGATGGGGAACTGTGACTCACTCGGGAATAAATACAGCAATTCATCTCGATGCACGACACCTGGATATCAACACATGGATCGTGATAATTGAAGGATCATCGGAACCGAATTGAATCAGATTCCAAGCACCCACCATAAGGTTTATTGGTTTCAGGCCACACAACGACACTGTATCTTCCCTGATAGGTGAATTCGTAGTAGTAAACGGGCTGGCATGATGACTGGGAAATCAAATTGGCCAAGCGATGGACGGGGTATCCGATGATACTATCAGCAACGAGCTATAATTCAAACGAAACCAGAGAATCAATCTCATTCCAGAATACAAGGATAGACTGTTTGGCACACAGAATAATGACGGGTTTTTGATTTTTGTTACATGAGCGAGGCCATCGACTGTGTCCATCGATACTGGTCGATCCTTGAAATAGAACGACCTCAGTTCTCTGCTGATTTCTCGAGAGCGTCGAGTTTCACGTTCGTATTCGAAAAAGATAGGAGCAAAGTCTTCCCAGTTGTCGTTCAGCTGATCGAAATTGGAGGTGTTTCCGTTTTTTGCTGCCTCTACCCAGGCTAGAAAGAGACAGAACGTTGTGTTCAACGTGGGAAAGGTTATCAATGATCAGGAGTGACTCACGGACAACTTCGCCACCAAACTCATCCTTCGTTATCCCTGTTATAAGAGGAACTTGGTGGAACTTTCCTTGTCTGATCAAATCCTCCGGTTCGCCCGTGAGAAATCGTTCGACCCCCGGAATTTCGGGTTCAACGACCGCAGAGTAGAGAAGGATCGGGTAGCGGTTCCATTCCTGACGAATAATTAGATTTTGAGCCCAAAAATTATTCCGGAAACGGAGAATACTCACAAACATGTCGATTAACGAATCCGCAAACGCTTGCGCAGGTTTCGTCTTCAAGCACGCGATCATATTCCGGCTCGTATCGGTTGGACAGTTCAATAACCTGGCCTGCTTTCTGGCGAGATCGATTTGGTCTCCGGGAAGTCGTTTTTGAGCGGTCATAGCACCACTCATGGCAATCGCACGGTGAAAGAGACCCTTGAGACCAAGGTGGTTCAGCGGACCTGATACCACGTGCGGAAAAGAATCGTCTTCCCAGTCTGGATTCGTTGAACCGACCTCTGATCCTTCCAATCGGTGCTGAGACCTCCGCTAATTCTTGGCCAGTTCGCCCTGGAACCGGGGGTTTGGTGGCAAGAGAGACTCCACAGAGGACCACGAGGGCGGAAAGAAGTAGAACTCCCATTGTTCAGGATATCACAGGCTAGCTGAGTTGAAGTTTGTTCAACACGAACAGAGATAGAGCTGCAGGTGTAAAATGTGAACTGCACAGCCTAGAGTAACTTCGAGCTTTATATAGACAAGCCCATAATGAAAATGCAAGGAAGTCGCTGTACAATTGGGCTTCAATTCTGAAGAGTTATTTTCCCAGATTTTTTATTGTCCTTGCTGTGAAACTCCTGATCCAATGCACCGTTGTTCACGATAAGACGCGGAATACTCTCTGATATTCGACGTCACAGTTTATTTCGGTATCATCTTTTACTTCCCTGCTAAAAATACCAGATAGGATTTGACCTACCCGGAACAGAATACGTCCCTGTCGGCTGGAACGTGTATCTTTATACTACGTTTGGATCCGTGCCTATTCGAAAGCGATCCTGAGTTTGGCATATTTTCCAGAACCGGTTCCTATTTGTTGCTATTCGTTTGCTATCGGGGGAACGCATGGTCGTCTGGATCGACCTTCATCCGGTTTCATCGGATCGAACATGTGTTTTTATACTACGTTTGGATCCGTTGCTAT